>LOND01002211.1:0-21493 GCA_014220965.1 Paragonimus kellicotti | reverse complement strand
AGGCAACATCACCGAAGTATGGCGGAACATACTGTTGAGGGGATATCGACTGCAACGACAGAGAAACTATCTGTTGACGGTAACAAACTCGAGGAACCTGGCTTCATCGATCACCAACCATGTCCTGGCAGCCGATCACCTAGTTGGTAGGGTCAGACTGTTCAAGATACGATCACGAAATCGCAACTCCAAACTCCTAGCAAATAGTGAAGCAGCGCTAAGCACAGCCCTAATCATGACATTGGAGTTAACAGGTAGTAACTATCCCTTATCGAGATGACCGGAAAACCTGGTCACCACACATAAGTAAACATGGTCAAGCATTTGTACATTACAATTCAGTAATGCTTCATGTGAGATCAACAGCGCAGTCGCTAGCACAGTTAGGTCCAGAGAGAGTATCCGGAGTTCAGAATCTGGTCATGACAAGGATATGAACTACTGATAAGTGCTAACAAGAGCATAACTCAAATATAGTGCACCTTTTCGAGGAAGGTTGAGAGAAAATCCTATGAGAATGTGAAAGTTGTGATCAACTGCGTGTGATCTTTAATTCGAATTGATATTATTCAGACACGACCTGGTTTTGTGTGCATAGAATATGCTGAAACAATTATCCCTTCCGCTATTACATTGACTGCATCATTAGAAAGAGAAAAGTTGATATATCGATATATCGCGATATGTGTATTCTCCCAATCTTCAGGAAATATCTGCGCCTGGCGGATACGACTTTTACCCAACTATCTTCAAACCACATCAACCCTAAGAAGTGCGAAGCAAACGAAATCGCAAAACACACACCAACCTCATCCACCCACCAAAATGTTCTCTCCCTCTCAAGAGAATAGTGATCATCCTCATTCGGTAAGATATCCGTCGGCGTATGTGATACGCTTCGGCTCCCATACATAAATTACGTATAGTTTATGTAACTGTACACGCCTGATAAAAGTGACTTTATACAAAACCATCGATCAGAGACGAGACAAGATTGTAAATCATCGTTTGTCGATAACCTTCTAAGCGTCTTCATGAGATACACGAGCCACACAATGAAAAAATCGACTCCAATTATCGTTTGCATACCGGAGTAGAAAAGCGATCACGACCTGTCATATAGGAGTGTGATCTCAGTGTGGCATGTTCTGCAAGTAAGCGATCGTTCAGGCGCTAAAAAAAAGCGCAGCGCCATTCCGGCGAATAAAACGCCACACATACGGAGAATCAACAAGACAGCGTTACACCCTAGTTATGAACAACGGCAACACCAGGTACGCCTTACGGCCAAAAAACCTATCATTGCACCATAAAACAACAGCGAATCAATAAGCCCCGAGAAACACTAGTGACGCGACCAGTTACACAACAAAGGGTGAATTTTCGAGGAAAAATATCTACCATATGAATCTAAAGATTTATAAATAAAAGATAAAATCTGTCGAAATCACAGAACACTGACAAGGATGCGCATATTGGTCGAACACCCTATAGAAAGTAAACCGACTAGAACGTATTAAATAGAAGTGTAAAATTTAGGTCCGACTCTAGGTTAGCATAACACGGCTCGCACTTTCCAGAGAGGGCCAGAAATGATCCAACTCCGCTCCGTTGGTAGATACGTTCGTGGAAATCATCACCATAGAGCACAACATCGAGACTGTAGAGAATCAAACGGGAAAAAACGAACATAAAATAAGATCCTGGAGACCATATACATTCTTCGTTAACACAGGGTTGGACATTTCAAACGACTGCACAAATCATCGTTAAGCAGTGAAATGCACTGTCCACATGTCCGACTTTGATCGAAACCACTCAAACGGGCCGTGGTTCGAACTAGTATATCTCTCAGACAGTACGGAAGATATACATTCGATAGGGTGAAAAAAGCATACCGTTAGAATTTAATGTACATGTAAAGCCAAAAAGTGTTCAAAATTAATGAAAAAGACTGAGAGGCAGGAAGGAAATGACATTTATTCGCGATCAGAACATAAGGCCAAAACAACTAATATCGGTCGGTTTGGGGCACAGACCAACTGCGCAACAATTTAACATACACTGATCGTACTACGTAGTATTCGCGGTCCAATACATACTCCGAGTAGTGGTATTAATAGTGTAGTATTCACAATCTGCATTGCTCAAGTGGTCGGAAGTGAGATGTGCAAACCGATAGCTAGGCTGCTGGTATTTGCTAAACAACGGATAACTGAACACACGGCTACGCTAAACAAGTAATTAAGACGTAGAGATCACGGCGATTGAGACCGTGCATCTCAAGATTATTGAAGATGGACCAAAAGATGGTAGGATATTGGATCCAGCGAGCTGAAGTCATGACCGTAATACTAAGAATTGAGAATTTAAAGAAACTAGCAGAGCAGATAAACTGTAGAGACAATGAATCTGATTGTCGCCGGATCGACGCCAAAAACCCCGACCACTTTTCCGCTTCTCTTTGTACAGTGCGACAGCGGTTAGAAACGGAAGCATAAAATGCGTTTCATTCCTGAATTAAATTTATAAGATTGTACCAAATATAGACTTGCTATATGTGAGACAATAGCGTGTCGAATCAGAACATTCTAGCTAACTTCCAGACATTTTGAAGAAACGGTCAGAGTTTCGGATTGATGGAAATAATCTCTTGTTGGCAGCGTACGCAACTTGCTGTGTAATGTGATAAGACTTCTGTACATGTAAAGCAAGTGCCACTTGGGTAGGAATGACGAATTAGTGGTATCGAATCGGGAAGAAGTATCAGAAGATATTGAAATTACATTTGTAGTTCTGGACAACTACATGAGTCTTTGGCTTTCGCAAGATGATAATGTCAAGCCTCATCAAATGCGTACAGACTATCAATTCGATTCAAAATACACAATTCCGTTTACTCCACAGACAACGTATCTACCAGATCTAAATTCTAGTGAAAATCCCTGGCACAAACACGGTCCTAAGAATAAAAACTACTAGAATTTCCACCTAACTTCAGTAACGTCAAGCATGCGCTCTAAAAGTCCAGAAGCAGTATCCTCAGCATTTATATCGATGGTGTAATCGAAAGTAGGCCTGGAAAAGTTAGTGGTAGCAAGCGCCGTTGAAATCAAAATCCATTGTTTCTAAAAACACTGGGGTACCTGCGTATATGTGCATTTCATCTGACGTTCATCAACGAGTCACGTGTCCGCAGTGTGATACGACCGCACTTGTCTTAATGCGAATCCTAATGCTGACCTCTGTAAATGTTTGTCATACCGATCCAAAATGTCGAGGGTCAAGGTCGCTTTGGTCAGCACGTGCAATTTGTCAATATCGTGAGATAGACATTTGCTTATCGAATCCGCCATTTGATTTACACTGCCGCGACTGTTTCTATTTGAGGAGGACACGCTTTTTGTGTGTGTCGGTGGAATAACACCGACGAGCAAGAGCAACAATCATGTAAGACTAATAGGGTCACCTTTGCTGGCTGTTAGGGTAAACCTGGTCCTGAGAACGCGATTCACAAGTCATGCTTCTGATAGCTTGAGCCATTACTGAGAGGTGGACAAGCGTTGGACACAAACATTTTAATGCGCTCGTACGGCATCAGGATTATATAAACTCCACGTGTACAGAGATACTTTTTATGACAACCTACAAAGCAATCCGATGGTCAAATACACTGTCTACATAGAGGCTGCTTTGCCAGTGTCATAAACCGTTATTCCTATTCGGAGTACGGTATTATTTTGAAGCGGTTTCAAGTCGCGTTATTCGTTAGAGTTTATTAGTGTCAATTGTTCGCAGTCGAGTATAGTAAGACTAAATATTTCATAGAAAGACAAACAAAACTAGCCCAGTCAGTTTCAAGCACAGCGATCTGTTTGAACATATAGGCTAATCAAAGTCCACAAGTCACTTCGCGCTGAGGTATGACGTGTCCGCCTAGAGTGTAAGCCTCAGAACGATGAGTAGTTGAGCTCACCAACTTGCATTCAGGATAGAACCCACCAATGAATAACACAATACAGTTTGCGAAGAAGCTAAGGCTCGGAGTGTCTCACGCGACAACTGGTGCATCAAACATGTATCTCTTCTCAGACGCGTAGATTAAAGTACAACTGCCCGTCACTCAGACCTAGTAAGCGGCTGGGTTCCATCAAAATGTGCCTAACTGCCCGAAAGTGTAAAGCACTAAGCCAAAGTTGGCGATTTCTCTTGATGAAATCGTAGGTAAGTTGGTCTACCTGGACAGCTACGTATGTGTAAATGGGGGGTAGTATTGAAATGATTAAATGCTGTGTTTAAAAGACTATAAGGATGTCCGTCAGCCCAAGCCGTCAGTCGGGAGGGAAGTAAGTGAGCAGTTATGTAAGAGCGATTTCTCCTGACACATCACACTATCTTCTAAAAAGTCTTTAATCAAGTAGACGACTATTATTTTCGCAACAAACAACCAGCTCTAATTAGAGATCAGTAGTTTAAAGTTCGTTTGACCAACCCTTCGAAAAAGTGAGCTATGCAAACGCACAGCCATGACTAAATTAGACGGCGTCCTTATGTTGCTATAGGGCCGTCACTCTGCAGCACTAGGCGATCAAATAAACGCCCGGCGCATATGAGAACCGGAGTAGCTCCAATGTTTAGTTGTTAGGCCATTCTACTAGTGGTCACGAGGTGAACTCTCTATCAGGTGACGCGGCTACATCCCTCGCAGACTGGCGAACTGAACAAATTGTAAATAGCAGTATGCAGCGCTCCAACAAATGCAGCTGAGCGCACAAGAAACTGGCAAGACTCCGAAGGTTTAGAAGTGCTGTTACGTCTAGTGTTGGCTGAAGCGCACGCTTCTTAGGTATAACAACTGCAATATCATTTACTCCTGCCCTAGCAGAAGGAAGTGTGCTCCAACCGACGCACTAATAGAAAATAAAAACAATAATAATATCAATAATAATAATAATAACAATAACGTATTAATGGTTCATACTGGGGGCTTCACTGCCATAGTGTTGCGAGAACCCATAACAATAGTATGAGCTGCATATTCAGCTTCCGAATTGCGTCAACTGGTTATATGAGATAGGATCAAAACACTGATCCTTGTTCTCAGACCATTTCAAGTTCCAACGTATTACAGACCTCCGTCGAAAGTGCTGAAGTGCTGTATCGAAAGGGCAAAAACACCCGGAGTCAATCTCTCGAAGAATCAGGGCGCAAGAGGGTTGTAGAATTTTTCTGCGGCTACCTTCTCTATTTTTATGCATGGTTCACTTTCTATTGTGATTATGTGAATGAAAACCAATCTACTGCTTGCCGCCAACTTGATAATAAAGAAATTGTGGCCATGAGATGGGTTGATGAAGGGTGCATACGGTTGCGAAATTTGGTCTATTTGAGAGGAAGATGTACACCGATTATTCGCTGTTGCTCAAGCGCGATTGTTTGCGTATGATTAAATCACCATTTGAGCAGCGATACCATAGGATAGAGAGCTTTAAGGATGATAACCTGGACAACTTTCAACCTGTGGCATGGCACGAAATATGAAACAACTGATGTCGAGATTAGGCTGCATTAATTTAATGTTCCCCTTACATTAGTTGAAGACGATGCTGCGTAAGCGGTACATAAGAGGAAACAATGTGCATGCGTACAGAACGTTTCAGTAGTATTGATTCAGATATTTGTTCCATTACGCTTTGTTCGATTCCGGTTATGATAGCAAGTCTACAGTACACAATACGCATATAATTTACAAAAAACCTAATATAAGAATAAGCGAAGACACAATACGGAAGGTAGGGTAGTTTAATTATGTTATGACAACTTCCCCAAGCAAACGCCGGTGACTACAATTCTCTAACCATAGGTATTCCGCATAGTTTGGTTCTCCACCGAAGAAACGCACTGAGTCGACGGACGCAAGCCTAAACGTCAGTTGTCTTGTGCCTTGATGCCAAATCGTTGCCCGATGGCCGCCGAGCTGTCTTTGCTAGCCGACCCCTGGTTCCGCAAATAAAAGTGGACAAGCCAAACGGTGGGGTAGTATATGAGGAAAGTGTAAGTCAACAAAAACGCGTTGGGTGTAGAGAAGTCCAAATTTCTTGTCGGACAGGCACGTCGCCCAGGTTGCGATTTCATCATACACGAACAAACGGGAGCAAGCAGTGGCCGTCAAAAGCGGATAGTCGGTAAACAACTTTCGCTAGCACATTACAAGATCCAGCTAACAGATGTAGTGTATCGGTATGTAACAACTAACTAGGAAAGGGTAACAGCAATTATACCACAAAATGGCGCTCTGCATCCGTTACCGACAACAACGAACAGATTATAACATGAAGTTCAAGCCTGAAGCAACACGAAACATTAATCACATAGAGTTTCGGATCTAGTTTCAGATGCCAAGCGGTTGTGTATTTAACAAAGCGCACTTATCAGAGGATGTTCAGTATTGTTTGCAGAAAGTGAACCTCAACATCGGGTGACACATTTATACAACAGAAGCCCGCTTTCGCACATGAATATATCACTGTTTAGACGGAATAAACCGAAGAAAAGTTAAATCAAAGAGGTGAAATGTACAGCTGTACGTGAATGCCAATCGGACGAAATTAAAAAGAACAAACCTTTACATGTCCAATCAGAATCATGGAGTACCAGGCGATCGGAATTGCTCACGGAACTCGTCTTTCAGGCAGAACATTTTCACTGGCTCATAAATTAGCATTAACCAGAACGAGAATATTCCGGTCTGCAGCAGTCGTGCGGAAAGTCCTTTGGTAAACCAACGAAGACCCTCGGTGACCCATAGGGCACGCACACAGTCGCGAAATGGTGAATTACCAACCTTTAAGGGTCAAGAGAAACCGTATGGTGTGCATACATGTGTGATACGAACGAAAGCGTTGATCAAAAGATGAAGATGTAGGATAAGTGGGATCATAAGTGTAAACGACGCGTATTGCATTCCGACAGACAACAAGAGACAGTATACTGTTAGTAGCACCGGTTTTACTCGACGACTGCAGAAAAGTGATATCAAACGTACGGAGTTCTTTGACTGCGAAGGTTTGCGTCTAATAGCACCAATTGGATGGCGGTAGTTGGTAGGCAACAGAGAAGTTGGGATGATGATTTTTGGTAACACAAATCAAACAAATTTACTCATTCAAACCTCAGAAATGTGTGGATCTAAACAGTTGGCTGATGCATTGAGAAGGCTAATCAGGACACTGTTTGCCGGACCCGAAATCAACAAGCGCTAGAGATGAGGTAATCGGGTGTCAACTCGACAAATAAAACCAGAGGAAGACAACATTAAGCCAGAGGCTGTGGATCACGTTCGACTCTCAGGTTGGAAGTCTCATGACTGGAGGTAAAGGCGAGGAAGCAAGGTAACGAAAATCGTCTGATGATTGTTTCGTAGATGCCAGTTTACGCTCAAATATTGCTGAGTTGCTTGCAAGCTATCACTTGCAGCGGCCATCCACAACACGATGGAGCGAAGTGCAACGGCTAAGGAAAGTAGCCCATCTATCGCTTTCTGGATGCAATTTACCCATAAGAAATACACAGTTTGATCTCAACTATTTGAATCAAGACTTTTTACTAGTAACCTTCAAGTCTGTACTAAACAATGTATTATTATCAAGCATACCTTTCAAGTCTTTTACGCTAAAAATAAGCCACTTGTGGCAACCCGTGATCATCTTGTGCTTAAGCGCGCTTGTAACGCTTATTCCTTGACCAATCTAATACGAATAAAGTTAACTGAATTGATAAAAAGACAAGGGGAAACGCCAGGAAACAGCGGGGGTCGAAAACCACACTCTGGAAACAAATTACTGGAAAAGTGAATTCGACTGTGCTATCTTGTGAAAAAACCTGTTCCTTAGTCAGCAACACGCTTGAGTTGGGTGATATGATCCAGTTTCGTAAATAGACTGGTCTGAGTGTCAGCGCATAGTAGGAACTCGGTTACATGTGAATATGGCGGATGCAGTCATCTGGATGTTGTCCAAAGCATGACGGAGATGCTAGTAATTGATTCAATAGCTCACAGCACAGGTGCGTATGACAGCTCTAACATAATTGATTGTGCGAACTGCTTAGTTGCCAAATGTAAACAGATCTATACGCGGTCTTTCTCTAGTTGTTGCGTGTGGTCCCCGTTTATATCCCAGCCGTCCTGACAGCAGGGATGGTAATTTTGTTGACTACTACTCAACAGCTCTTAAGGAGTTTCCCGACAATTCCTTATACATTGTATAGGGAGATTTCGAGCGATTTCATACCAACCCCCACCTGCACAACATCATGATCACTCCTACACGTTTAGACACATCTCGACTTGGCCTTCTCTAACAACACGGTTAGTTGCAGCCCACAAGCAACTATTACTGAATAATTCTGGCCACTTCATCATGTAGCTCTCTCCAATGTTACTAAAAAGATGCGCCCCAAGTTCCTCAATTGTTGAGAAGATCGCACAATCAGAAGTCAATAACCTATTTCCGAAGATTCTGTTAGTACAAGGGAAATGCTGTCCTCAGCTGACCTGAGCTGAACTGATCAGCTCGATTTGTCTGTCAACTAGTTCAAGTTCTGCTTCCAATTTTGCTGCCCGCGCTGGACAATCGCCGTTGTATCGACAGATTTTCTTCCTACGCTTCAAGGGGTTTTGTAATAAGAAAAATAGTTTACAAGGTGAATGATTATCCATTACGTCAAACTTCGTAAGGTGCAAGCTAAATTGTTTACATTCAGTATACATCCACTCATTACTAGGATACAAAGTCACCTGTGACATCCCGCAAAGAATGAAAAGGATGTGTGAGTTGGACTTTCTCACCAAGAAAACTGCTTGCCCAAGGCCGAATCTTTCGCACGTCTAGCGTTTATTCTCGTTCTGCATTCTAAAGTGTTAACCTACGCACATGTGTCCAACCATGAGATGCAGCATTGTCCATATATGTTTTTTCTGAGTTTGCTTTCGGTGGGTCTTGCACTTTCACTACATCTTTAAAGCATCTCCCACACTGTAATGATTTGACATAGGAGCACTTCAGTCATGATTCACGGACCACTCCACATCTTCGACCAAGCACTTATTTGCATCCACCCAGCCTTACTCATCTCTTGGTCTATATTTAACTCGATTTGTACACCAGTCCCCAGCCAAAGCAATGGAAACTGAATGTGGCCGTTCACGTACTGATCGAAACATTTCATTGTGAATATTTTTAATGTATGATTCAATCCTATCGAGTTCACCGACCACTATTTACCGAAGAGATGAACATGTATAAACGTGAAAATCATTCTCTCAAGATCCACAAAGTATATTACTGACTTAACTAGACTTGGTGCATGATAAATACCGATCGCCTACAAGTTATTTGTTGTCGGTGCTTGTGTCATTGTCTGGCTGTTGACTTAAGAACCTCGAGTGTCAGATAAAATGAAAATGTACCGTCTGTTTGATTAATTAGGTATGTAACTTACCTGCATGCGAACGCGTACGCAATCGATCGGGTTCACTAGGGTAGCTGCAGCCATACCGGCCAGAGGAGCGGACACCAACTGTACTGCCAATCGGGGAACATGTGGTTGTGTCCCGTCTGTGATCTTGTCGACTCGAATCACAGTCCGTGTAGTAGAGGACGATGTGGACTTTCCTTTCATCAGTTCAGAGGAAGCTGAAGCAATCAAACCTGTGAATGGAAGAAGGCCGTATCGTAACTATGGATGGAAATTATGAACATCAGAGGACCAGCAAAACGCGCAAGGTAGAAAAGAAAAGGTGTGGCGTACGGATATCTACTCAGCTAAGAACAGGAAGATTTTGCGAAAGCTGATTGGTCGGCGGATTGACTTTTGACTCGTAAGCTTCGAAATTCAGACCGAATCAGTTCAAATGTTCCCGCCAACGACGGACAAACTCGGCAGTGCTTACAGCACGCACGATTACACTGACCATACGGTTTCAAGCACAACCGTGGCAGTTGGGATAAAGACGAACAAACTTGACATGTTAAGCTAATGATGACTCAGAAATTGGAAGTGACTACTCACCCCCTAAGACATATCATGAACAAACTAAAATTAGCCGGTTTAGTATTTAATAATAGACTTGTGTGACATAGTAGGAGTAGCTAGAAATCATGAAAGAGGAGATAGCACAAAAAATATAGACACACGCAGAGGAAATAAATCTCCTTGCCGAATTGAGTTGGTGGTGTATAGATAGATTTATAAAGATCAGGACGAAGGGGATGATTGAAATCCAATAACATTTCAGAAGGAACAGAAATCGTAGGCGGTCGCGGTGACTGGATGCAACGTCTCCAATCAAGAGCGGTACCAACTGTTGTGAAAGGTGAACACCGATGAGGGCTACTTCAGCACGACTTTAATGGTGCACGTTGCATTGGGAACAGGCAATCCCACATAAGATTACGTGAAACAGAGGAAAAGCATTGCATCGCGGAGGTTCTTCAATGATGAAAACGAATGTGCAACTCACTCAAAACGATCACCACCACTGTTGATAGACATTTTTAAACCTACAAGAAATGGATTATCAGAACAACTTCCGGGACACCTATGAACTACTGCCAGTTCTTGAGGTGGTCGAATATACACAATACAAAAATGTGTTCTCATGATGTTCAATCATTGTTCAGTAGCTCACATTTGATTGAGACAGTGGACTTTTGTGATTACTTTTTGGCCCATCAGTGTTCAACATACACACCAACCCCGAATCTCAAAGATCTGATAATTCTGTGTACACGGAATTTCAGTTTTCATCCTATCTATGGTCGATTTAAACAAATCGACGAATTAGTAGTAGGAAGTCCACTGGGTTCATTGCTTGCTGGCATTTTCATGACAGGACTGGAACAAGAGACACCAGACGTAATCAGTCAGCCTGTACTTTACAAGTGATACCTGGATGAGATACTGATAATCGCGAAAGGCCATGATCAACTTGAAAACCTTCTGAGCAAAGTTTAACTCACTCCATACCAACATTCATTTCATATGTGAATATGAGAATGATAATTCAATGACCTTTCTCAATGTGGTAATTATCAGAGAATCTGATGGTACGATGAGGCGTGCAGTACACCGATAAGTCCACGCGAACTGGATAGTATCTCAGCCTCCTCAGTGTCTCACTCATGCAACACAAAAGTTCTCTAGTTCGAGCACCATTCTGCAGGGCTAGGAAAATATGCACGGCCGAAACAACACACGAAAAATTACGATTACTGAAAAGTGTGTTGCGTTCGAACAACTATCCCGGCACGTTCGTCGAACATCAGTCAATTAAGTATTCACAACGAAGCTCAACTTACGGTTCAGAGTAAGACAGTATTCACTGAGTTACCCTTCAAACGCCAGAACCTAATGGTATGGTTAAAACGGAGTCTCGAATTTGGTTTACGCCGGAACTATGACGCCGTTCAGCTGCATCTCATTGTGCGCACCAGAAGCATGAGTTTGCCATCAAACAACAGGCTCGACTCAGTCCTCTCGATCAATCATTGTATCTAATAATTCACCTGCAGCTGCGGTGATACACATATTGTGAGGACTGAAAGACGGCCGGAAAAACGAGCCAATGAACACCTGTTAGAGTGGCTGCGACAAGCAATGAGTCAACCCGACAATGGCCGTGCGCCGATGAACCTAAGCCCGGCCCCATCGACCGCTAGCTATCTAGCTCAGATCGGACACACAGCCGAAGCAGTTTCATTGTTCCCTGTGAATACAATGTGCAACGAGGCAAAAGTGCTTGGGTTTATAAAGGTCTACTTCATTTTCCGCCACAAGCCTCTGCCGTGCGCCTAAAAGAGATCAACAGTTAAATTAAATCCGCTTTAGTTTTCTTAAATAGGGTCGGGTAGGTATAGGAAGCCAAGGGTAGTTATTCACTTGTTTTCGACTGACTATGTCTATTTTAATTTCGAGTGTTACACGCCTTTGATTGAGAAGAACGTACGAAATGAAGTCATCTCGGGAACTTCGTTCCCTCGTGACAAAGAGAACAAACTGTCCCAAGAATAACTTTCGCTGCTGCCGACATCATATGCATTAGAGTAGTATAACGGGAAAAAATAAAAACAGAACAGGACAGAACTGACTTACTGCAAAATTTATCGTAAAACGCCCACCAAAGCGCTGAACTAGGGACAAAGGTACACAAAGAAATGCAGTAACCGTTGTAAAACCCACGAAGTCCGTGTGCCTTAGCGATATAATAGCTGACAGCGCGGAACCGGGACCAGCTGCTGGATAAATCGTTGGCGGTCAATCGGATTGGAGATAAACCACGAACCTGATCTAATCGCGCGCTGGAATTCACGATCGATGGACCGGGATATGAAGCAGTCGATGTGCCGGAGCGGCTCAGAACCATGAGATGTTGTGAGATGACATCAATCGGAACGACCAGACTCTGTGCAACCAAAGACGCGGCCGCACCACCCAAAAATGAACGCTGGGTTGGGGTCAAGGTCGGACAGGCGGATGTTGCGTGTCGAACGGTCTCGTAAGTTGAAGCATAGAAAACAGCTGCGGAATGGGATATGTCGATTAGTGCGATACATAAAGGTATCGAAAATGAAAACAAATGAAGGCAAAATATTGTGAATTATGATTAAAAGTACATGTGGTTATCCAAGCTCACCATTGTCAGACGAACATAGAGAAGGGACCTTTATGATATTTGTACTATGTTGACATTCACAGTGGATTACTTGGGGTGCTCAGCCACGGAATACAGGATATTTTTCCGTGCACCTCTTCAAATTAACACTCCAGAAAGTGTCATCCTTAATTCCACTCGTTCGGTGGGGGTAACAGAACAGACTACTCAGACAACAGACTGCCTCTGAATGACATCAACTACCTTAACCGCTTCATGTTGAACGATATTCGAGAGGCAGGTAGCTGGTGGATAGGAGCTCCTGATGGTCACAGCAGGGTTAAAGTCAGATGTGTCCCAAAGATGCACGAAGCCGTTTTGGAACGAGCAACTATATAATTGAACTCAATTAAAAATGTCAACCCTCGAGGTCGAAAATAGCGTTAACAGCATAAGGTGGACCAAAAAAATTCAATTAATGATGAGTATTCAATAAACGCCCACAAATAGACCATATCACCATTAAATGCATTAAGGGACGGGGATTTTTAACAATAACTGACAGGAAAGGATTTCAGGGCCGAGGGGATAACAACTGACTAACACCTGAGACGCATAATCCAGAGAGACGATAAATCAGACTGTCAACTGAGTCGATCTTTGTATTATGAATAAACGGTATTTTCGTCATTTGGCTCGCTATCCATCTTACTTAGTAAACTTACCTGTTCAACTTAAACGGCCGTTAATGATAACAAAATAAGTGTCAACAAAGATCAACAATTGTTACCCGAAGTGGCTGTCCAAGAACAGTTGTCTTCTCAAATGTGAAGCCGAGGGTTTAGCTAGTACATTATGAATGCAGCAGTAAAAATAATTGGCAACCGGTGTTATAGATATGAACATGTGCAGAAAACACTACGAGAAAAAAGGAACTGAAACAGAGATTGTGACAACCACTCTAATACAGCTAACTGTAACCCTGACACAATACCGCACAGCATTCTCAATAACGGCAGTATCAGAGATGAATTCAAAAGTAATCAATGGAACGGAGGCAAACAGTATGGTGAAACCCTGAGCACTACAAAACCAACATCTTTCTTAAGCAGATGATCAAACGACAGAGAAGGCTTTCCGGGTTGAACTTATCGTTAATGGTAGTGTCGTCAAACATGGTTTTAAAACGCTTCATATTAATCAGGATTAGACGAAAGTTTACTTGTGGTGTTTGCAGGAATTGTTCGCCGTCAGAGTTTAAAATTACCCAAGAAAAGACACTGAGTACTTGTAAAGGTCTATCAAAGTCGTAAGGTGTGGTCGCAATAAATCAGACCTGCGGAAAACAGTGAACGATCAGTACACGTCTTATTTCATTTGCCCAATTTAGTAATAATGAAATAATTTAGTACTTCCGAACCGTAAACAGAACGGATATGGGAAAACATATTGTGCGTTGTGCTGATGCTCATTATTAAGTAATTCCTTGGTTAAGCCACAACGAGTTAAAAACCAGAGTTATCGGTTTCGCAACGTTTCGACCCTCTCGGAGAGCCTTTACCAGCTAGTCTACACGCATGCATATTAAACACATACTGACATACAGACACACACACACAAGTACACATTAACTCTCTATCCTTGTTCGCACCTAGGATCGTCACGTGGTGACCTCAGGTGAACCGTGAACCCATACATCCTATTGGTAGCCTGTCCACACACCGCAGTTGAAACACACTAACATGTGCCAGTTGATGACTGTTTCATTTGAAGCTTGTACATTGTAAATTTTCTGATTTAAATCGCTTGATAAAGGCTCTCCGAGAGGGTCGAAACGTTGCGAAACCGATAACTCTGGTTTTTAACTCGTTGTGGCTTAACCAAGGAATTACTTAATAATGCATTTATTAAAATATGTATCTTCAGCATAATTCCAAACTATTCTGGAAACCGTTACGGTAGAATGCGAGGGGGCAGTAAATCTTAAGCATAATAGCGGAACAACCTAACGATCAAACGAAACAGGCATATTGCTTGTTATGAGGAGAATGATAATGAGGTTAGCCAACGTATACTTACAATAATATAGTAGCAGTACCGTGCATACCACTGTGCACAGCCATGTCTATTAAAGGGGAGTGACGTTCTACGTACAATCGGAATTCCACAAAGCTCACTGTTCGGTTCACCGGCTTGAGAGACAACACCCATTAATGGAAAAACTTCCTACGAACACATTCGTCAATGGAGGTCGTTCTGATAACGTAAACACCAACGTCGAAAATTACCAGCTCAAGAATGTAATGTGGCAACACCGAAACACTCATGAGTCTCTAGTTAGATTCGATATCACGTACATATACACACGAACCTAGAAAGTAGTCAAAACAGGACGCCGACCTAAGGTACTGTCTACAATAAAATGCACAGAAAGTTCATGTCTGAGTATGGACCGTACGCAGCAATCGGGAGTGAAACTACACGACAGTCTGCTGACAAGATGTTTCCGCAGCAGGCCACTAATGCTTGGGAGACACTGATGATCAAAAATAGACACTATGAGCGCATCCCCCGCGTTAATGTCAACACTGACGAAGTTCGACATTGTGCCGTTGGAACAGACAGATGCCGTCGACTCCTGAGCATAATGACTCCGTCCCATTGGTTTTGTTGGCTTGGATACATCTCAATAATACTAAATCACTACTTGCCATGCAGTGCCTTGTTTACGAGTGATGGGCTAGACTGAAAGCGGTAGCCTGGGGGTCAGCGTACAATTTGGGTTTAGAACATGCAGGCAGACACTGACGGTCCCTTCAGCAGGACATCTTCAGTTTTCTGGCTGAGGTCTGAAGGACAACAAACCTCTGTGGATGAGGACGCTGTCTGATATGGCGATGAACAGAAGCCAATGACGCTTGTGTTATGAATCTGTGTGTACCGATGTAATAAGATTTTTCCTACGTCTTCCACTTGTTTAACATGGACAACCCTCAACTTTTCTTCTCTCGTTCTCGTAAGTTTGCCACATCAACAAACTTTACCGTGTTAAGTATACCAATATGTACTGAATAGAACAGTGACACAGTGCATTAGGCCATAGATGGCAAGTAACAAATGACTTCGATACTTTAAAACGAGCCCCACCATCGAAGTAGCCATTAATAAAACTGCTTATTGCGTCCACGTAAATTAACCCGGCTTGGTTTAAAAATATTCATGTACATAACTGCATGCGCTCAGACCAGTTAACCATGCCTGTACACTATGCCGGTGCTAACAATGTCAACATCCATCAACGACGTCCAGCCAAATCGAAACACGTTGGCGTAGAAAAGATTTGACGGCCCGCTGTAACTGACGCGTGAGGTATTTGTTTAGGCCGCCAAATATTCCGTAACAAGCCACAAAGGCCAGAGCTTGCTGGGGTATGATTACATCAAGACGTTCGGACTGGGAACTAAAGTTAAATAGAGAGAGAACACTTGTCAAGATACTATGGTGATCTATAGGCTGGATCAGAAAGAAATCTATCCACCGTTGAGGATCAAACGTAAGTCGCTATTGTTATAATAACCTAGAATATTGAAAAGAACAGTTTTGTCTCCAGCCACAAGTCTAATGAGTTTTACAACTGTATCGTCCTGAACCCTTTATCGCTAGACGTCACTTCCACTACAATGGCCATATCTCATTGACAGCAAGATGGATCACCAATCACGTACGGTAGCTATTATGGACGAAAGGAGTCGTAGTGTAACTGCAGTGATGGCTAATGAACATCGATTCTTTAATCAACCGTTCAATCGACTGAGTTAGGTTAACCGAGACATCTCCCTGTCCAGGGAATTTGAAATCAACAGAATCTAAGAAACCGAGCAATCAGTAAACGAATGAGTTTAGTTTTCGCAATCGGTTGAGTAATCGGTGACATCCATTAATCGAATGTAACAGATGGTGCAGATTTCAATCGTATGGTTTGTAGTAAGACACAAGAAGTCGAAAGTATACCATGATTATTATTCAGGACGACTGAAAATGAAAGATTGCTTCACACACCATATCACACAACAAACCCTAAGAGATATGGTGATAAACTGAAGTGTAAGCGTAACCGTAAAACCACCTCGTGATTTTCGAAAAAACTACACCGCTACAGAATCAAAGTAAAGCCCGATATAAATGAAAGGCGTAATTTGAAAGACATAAATGACTTGGTGGAACCCTGTCATTGATACACACCCAGGTCAAATCTAAAAACTTATAACTGTCCTCATGCACCGAATTCAGTCGATCACAGTCACACATTACGATCACGAACATGGTTAGAAGGTTCACGCCTACATAAGAAACCGGTGCACCCCGCTAATCCGCGGAGGCCGTTCACAATCAGAACAACGGCTTACCAAACGCTTTGCTATCGATCCGAAAGGCACCTTCCGATTTGTGTTGTCAACTCGGGAAAGTATTAACCGGAAAGCATAAACCCCCAACCCTTACAGTACTCACTGCCCAGGACGTAAACTTCTTGATAGGGTTCTACAGTGGTATTTTTACAAATTCACTTTTAGTATCTCAACTCCAGCTTGTCAAATAAACCGATGGCACTAACACAGTGAACACTACTATTACAGTGGTCAATGAAACTCGTGTTTCTCAAAGATATATCTTGGTCTGAGCGATATTTACCCCCAAAGGTCTTTGTGAAGTCGTCCAACAGCTTGCTGGCCTACGTGGTCTACTGTTTCCCCAGTCTATTTCCAATGTATAGTGGCGATGACAACGGGCAAAATAATCCAAATAATGACCGACTAGGTGTTGTATTCTCGCGCACCTCGGAAATTTTAGATAGTCGTGTGAAATGCACCGTGGATATCTGACCTCTTGAAACAGCGTTTCTACTGTCTGAATGGATTTCGCAGTGAACATTCGTGTATTACGATTTCACTATCAGCGACCGATCGGTGGACGGAAACAGCTGACGTTCAGATCGTGTACTCTTAAATTTACAAGTCACTTTACCACGTGAATCAGTGTGAATCACTGATGTACTGCTGTCTATGATTATGATGATAAGATTAGTTTCCAGTCAACTTCTGTTATCCGTTGGCTCATTTGCGTTCCCCTTACGTCTCGTATATATGGACGGCCATTATCCGATTTTCTGGTTAGATTATTGTAGAGAATACGCTTAGTTCCATCCACAGAAAAAATCCGGTACTCTACAGTTTTTACGGTGCTACTTTCGATAAGTTTGCAACATTCGCCTTGACGAATTTATCATTATCACTTTCAGCCCTCGGCCGCACAAACGAGTACCATGGTTCGGATTACCGTTGATCACGACCATTGTCCACAAAGTAGACGAGTGGATAAATGGGTACAAATGTATGAAGGGGTTATAGAAAAGATGGAAAAACTAACAACCATGCAAGCAAACAACTGCCATTGATTGTGACACAATGCCATGTAAGAATGTTTCCAACCAGCGGTGGCGATGGTCGCGAACTCCCCAACCAGGTAGACTGCATCCACCAGCGTCACTTAGCGGGGCGGCACAGCTTATGAACACGTCAGTGCTTGGTAGCTTTGCGTTTTCCTCCGACCATCAGCATCCAAAGTGAACAATGCTCCGTTGACATGCGGAGTACGTGACCTGGCCAATAAAGACTGCATTATCCCGAACCCCGTTATGGGTCGCGAACTTGCACATTTCTTGAACACCTAATGCGTGACTGCCACGTTGATCAGAATTAGTCCAGTTAATGCAGGTTAACTGCCGAAGACAATGGTCAAAAAACGTCGACACTGTGTGAATCTTCCGCCAAGTAAGCTGGCTGGCCCTGTGTATCAGAGTCCTGCAGGTCTCTGATCTACAGAACAAAAATGAATGCACACACGCTTTGTAAACCTTAAATCGAAAAATGGATATATTTGAGACATCAAAAGTTACATGGGCTGGCGAATGCACTACGAGCTTTTGTTATCTACGTGGACGTTTCGTCAATGACATAAAAAGCGTATGACGTGACACTATCCAAGTGGGTGTAGCGACTGGCAGTCTCAAGCGGTCTGCCACCAATAACAACGATATATGCAAATATTGAAACGTGCGGTTAGTACCAGCAAGCGCGCACGGGTTGAATTTGAATTGTGTAACAGGGCGTGCTGCTGTGTTGTGACGCCGTTTTAGTTTTCGTTTGTGTAAGTCGTGTGCATGGCTTACTGGGCCTTTGGCTCATGCTTGTTTGTGTTGTTTCCTTTTACAGGACTGTTGCTGGAACCCCTACTTCGGAAGAACGCTGTCCCCCGGTGTCTCCACGTTGCCCCAAAGTTGGTCCGCAAGTGTCACGGACATTCAGAGTAAAAACGGCCGGCTTGTGTTACAATACTAGTTAATATGACACAATTTCGGTTCAGATGAATCCACGTGGTTCTGCTCACGAAGGTGAGAAATTTTCAATAGATCCTACTTCTAATTTTGTCACTATTTCACTGAGCGACTGACATGACACCATTAAAGCATCTCTGGACAAACGCTGTCCGTGTACATTCGAAACAACGCACGTATTTTTAAGTACATGGTTAACAAGTGTATACGACCATACAGCAAAAATGCAAAACATTAGCTGAGGTGAATAAGATTACTATCAAATAAAGCATACGAATATCCAAGACTTCGGCTCACCCGAGATTATTTGGGCAGATTTGACGAAATACCCGCTGTAAAGACCCCTGAAGCCCTCTTCGCGGATAATCGATGCAGTGGCATGAGCAAGTCCGCTATACACTCGAGCACCTTCCTGAAGCTGAAGTCTAATTCTTAATAAAACCAGAGGATACAGGACAGTTTGCACTGTAAATGAACCAAGGCCAGATAAGGGGAAAAACACCCGCTTGTCCATCATTGAAAATTCAATCACTTTGAAATCATTATTCTTCTCCGCCATGGTTCAAAGGATTGATGCACCGTCGTGGGATTGTTTGACAGCGTTAACCAAACATTCGCTACATTATGACAGTCAGTATTCGTACAGTGACTGTTCATTGGTTCAGCTAATTTAACATGCCTCTTTCCACTGATTCGGCGATTGATACACGGGTTCGAGGCAGTGGCCCAAAGTACCCGGATCCAGTCGGTTTTCCTTGTTCAATGTCAAGCGGGCGTCTGTTGACCTGAAAGGCAGACACTGAATACAGGGTGTATTTCCGCTCGCTTATCAGCGAGAGAAGTGATTTCTTTTCCCCTCCGTCCCCGACCTCCGCTGGGGTACCTCCAAGATTCGCACTCGATCCGTTGTTGTTGCTTACATACATCAGTGGCCCTCCTGACCTTGGTTTTAACAAAGCCCTCCTCAGTGGTGATGAGTTGAAAAACTGGAATGCTTGTGATCCCAGTGCATTACAGATTGACCTTGACCGTATTAAGTGCTGGTCAGATGACTGGAGTCTCCCTCTAAACGACAGCAAGTGTGCGCATATGTCGCTCGGAGGAGACTCCGGGAACCTATTCGTGATACATGGTACAAAGGTGTAATAGATATCGCGAAAGTAGACCTCGAAAAAGACCTTAGGGATTTGGCTGTCGACCGATTTATCCTTTTCTTATCACCATCAGATGGCCGCCAAAAAGGGATTTGGGACTATTGGGATGATGAAAAGAGCCTTCACCTACATAGACAGGCATGCCTTTTCAATCACTTTGCGGGGTTTATATGCGACCATCGCTTGAGTATGTTAATCAATTCGTATATACTGGCTTGAAGAACAACATACTCGCCACCGAACGTGTTCAGCGAGTAGCAACCAATATGGTCAACAGTTTGCGGAAATTCTCCTACGGATCTCGTCTTGAAATTTCCGATATTTACTCCCCTTGAGTTTCGGTGACTCCGCGGCGACTTAATTCTTACGACACTTTTTCTTTAGTGCAGGACTCGTGCGGCAATTCTTTACCCAAGTAGTTGATAAGAGGTCGCAGGGGTCACGACAAGAAGCCCCATATAATTCGACTTTGAAACATACTTCGGAAACAATACTACTTTTGCAGGGTTATAAAACACTGGAACAAACTGCCACTAGAGGTTGTTAGCTGCTCTTTCACGGACCGTTTCAAAGTGTTATTAGACTCAAACTTACTTAAGAAGTTGAAGATTAGTACTTCGTTCTTTTCAATCAGATTAATGTTTTACCATGTTCTCGGTACTCTGTAAACTCCAAAAGCGATGCAGTGGGTTCAATGGGTGATGGACGGAAGTAGAAAGCCACGGCTTGTGATGGTTCCGTTTCTCCAGGCGAAGAATCTCTGTGCCAGAGGGATAGTTACACGTCGCAACTTTTCTTGATTGTATCAAAGGGCTAAAATGGAGAATAAATAAATAAATGCCCGCCTACTGTTATTAAACTCACAATTCTATAGCTAAGCGAATATGCATAATTAGATGTGAGCAATTCAACAGACGAACGCACTCACGTTGCTGTGCGCAGGAGAGTATGCTGTGGGCATGGACTAAGTGTTAGAGTAGCGATCCAGACGAATCTTGAACGCGGCCACTGTCGTGGCACTCACGATATGTTCTGGTAGAGAGTTTCCAGGCTTTGCAGACCCGAACCGAGAAGAAACTGTGCCTCAGCTCAAGTCTGCTGTACTGACTCTAGTTTCAAGGAATGCCCTCTGAGTGAGCTAGTATCCGCAGAAGTGAGCAGGGATCTACACGGATGGTTAGGGGTCCTCAGAATCACGTACGCCAATATTAGGTCGTCTGTCTGTCTGCGATATTATAGAGAAAAGAGGTTTAGCTCATGAAGCCACTCAACGTGGGGTTCTGCACTCAACCCACG
>LOND01002209.1:53020-63051 GCA_014220965.1 Paragonimus kellicotti | reverse complement strand
TGACGTTGAGGCTTGCCCTTTTGTTCCCAAATGTCACTTGTGAATAATATACTACTTACAGCGAAACTACCTGTTATACAACAGTAGGTGGTTTACATCAGAGTGGTAGATCTTTCTATTTTCCCCGGGGTAAACTTACAAGCTTTTTCCTTAAGAATCAATGCTATTTCGATTTTTGTGTCGACTGTGGCCTACTTTCTGTTTATCAGGAAATTATTCCCATATCTCTGTCCGCCAAATACCCTGGCGTTATTCCAGTTTACGTCTTCACCTAATCAGTTACGGTAATAAATGTGTTGAGAAACGTGAGAAAAAAAGTTTTTTTTTATAAAACGCGCGGCGGTATCGCACCTACCAAACCCCATTTCCTCCAAATCTAACAGTTTGTTGTAACATGCGCTATCGACACTGGTTGCTTTGTTGTCCTTTACCTACCCGCCAGAGCAAGGTAAGTCACACTTAAGAAGATTACCCAAACACATTTCCATATACAGTTTTGTTTTCCATACAAACGCGATCGATTTTTATTAGTTTCAAACGATTCAGTACTTTTATAAAGGATCACTTTCTGTTCTGCCTAGCAATTTTTTCTGATCTGTCCAAGCTTATTTTTGCCTCTTCCACGCATCAAAAGCATAAACTGCTAGTTTTATGTTCAACATCGTAAACCAAGTCTACGTTGATGGTCTATTGTTTGCCCAGGTCGTGAGTCCCTTTTGTTTGAGTTTTTTGAGAAAAATTTTCACTGGATCAAAATTTAAGGTTTGTGCAAGACCTATGTTTGAGATTGCTCTACATTAATCATGAACATTCATCCTTTGGGTAAATAGAGTATTTGAAATGAACACTGGCTTTCGTGATTCTTAGTCAAGTTCATCTGTAAGTGCGATCAAAACCTAACCAAACAACCACACCTCAGCCCTCAACCACAAGTATTCATGAGTAGCGTTCAGGCTAACGACTTTTGCAGGAAGTTATTACAAATTGCTCATTAGGCGAGCCGGAAAAAGTTATTATCGTAACAAAGCTGTTTTCACATATTTGATAGTTTTCCAGTTAAAATAGTTCACTCCCTAACGGAGCTCTTTAAACACTCATCGGAAATATTCCTCAGTTGAAGGCAAACAAATACTGGGGGGACAATCTGAAAGCTTGAAAAAAAAACAACCGTTTTAATCGATTGCGAACTTCGTTATAGTGCATAATTAATGAAAAGAAAATTTACAGCCATCACATATTTTCATCGTGAACAAGTTCACTAATTTGACCGGAATTACGCAAAATATCTCGCGTCCATATGAATGATCCTCAAATGCTTCCACGTTTGTGTCATCTGTTGACTATATTATGCTTATTTCAAGTTGAACATCACCCACAATTGATCGCAGCTGTCGCATTCCCATAGACTTCCAGTCGGCCCCTTTCGAAAAGAAGCACTAGACTCGAGTTTCGCTCTCATTAGAGCTCGTCAGTAGTGCATATCCTTGCCACTGCCGGGACTAGAAAGTATGGCTTGAGAAGGTATTCTTTTACGTACTACATTACATAGGTACATTTCTAATTGAACTTTTATATCTTGACTAAATTTATATTTCAACTATGGACTAAAAGCAGCTGTTTCAATGAAATCCAGCAGACCAAAACCGGCATTTTTCGGTTGTGGTACGTTATGGATTATGCATTGCGTAAGATCCCGTCTTTCTGGTTACTTACACTAGGATAGTGTATGTATCTAGGACTTGCATGAATGCAAAGCTAGAGAAGTGCTACGTTCTTCGGACTCAAGATTAGTCATTTCGACAGTTTCCTTCCGCCGGACATGTCGTTCTGCTAATTTCGCTTATCGACAAAACTGGCACAAATTCCACCGCAAATCCCACTACTGATTAGCAAAACAAATCCCACTGTCAGACAAGTTGGGATGCTCCTTGGGTTTTGTAATGTTTAACGTCAAGCAATTTCACACATGAAACGGAAAACTGACGCATTGACATAACGTATATAACGCTTACATTTTAATCTGCCTGCGAACATCAGTGAACGTGAAATTTTCGACATATTTGTGCATCCGACACAGCGAGCGAAATCGGAGTTTCCGTCGGTGATTAAACTCTAACATAGAAATCATCGACAGTGTTGTGTGAGATGTGTACTTACGAATTCCTTCGTTCGCTATATTCCTCTGCACGCGTAACACATAAAATGGAAATAAATGAGCGGTTGAGCACTCGTGGGCAACAGTCCACAGTGAACGATCACCATTCTACAAGAAGTGTTCATGCAGAATGGCTACCCAATGCGTTTCATTCAGAAGGCGATGCAGGCGGTAGAGATGAAACTTAAGCCACCCTCTGTGAATAAGAAACTTGCGTTTATTAGTCTTCCTTTCAAGGGAGACCCCATGGCCGAAGTTATCTCAAGAAAGCTCAAAAAGTCAGTCGAAACAACCTACCTTGCCGCTCAATTGTGCGTGAGTTTCCGTTCAACACCCGTTATCATGTCACAACTCAGACAAACTTCCATGTTCTACAACCAGCTGTTGTGTGTACTCATTTGTTTGCTCGTGTCGAGCATCATACATTGGTCGTACTACAAGGCGATTGTCTGACAGAGTGCGTGAACATCATCCTGCGTGGTTGAATAGTGGTGTGGTGAGAACGATTTCAAGCGCGATTGTTGCCCATTTGATTGACTCTAATCATTCTGTCAGTAAGAAAGACGCTTTTCAGATTGTCTACCGAGTGCCAAGGAATCGATCAAAAATGGTGAGATTCGAATGTTGACCGTTGCCGAGGCCATTAGTATCCGATTACGCAACCCTGACCTCTGCGCACAGAAGTTCGTGCGGACACTTAATCTCCCCTGGCCCACAATCAATCAAGCCCACGATTTGGAACAGTGATTGCGTAACTGATAAACACGCCGTCCATAACCTCTATTGACCGTTTTTCTGACTCACCCCAGTTACTGTTTTCATATTTATTGTGTTGTAATTATCCTGATGATCATTGTTCAGTTGACAGAGTCATCCACATGGTTCAGTAATCATAAATAGACAAGAGAGGACGTGGTGCGCAGTCAACTGACAGGAAGCGGTGATAGTGTACGGAACAGAAGGCTGTAAGTCACCCAATCACTGGTTATTTGATCAGTTGTTAGAGAGAGGAAAGTCAAAATGCACACACAACCCATACATGTCAGTCGTCCAGAGAAGAGCAAAATCGGTCAGTAGTAGGGATGCATTAAATAATGGACGGTGAAAGGCTGAGAACAAAAATGAACACACTACATTTAAACAACTTATTATCAAACGAGTGATAGATTCAGCGCGTTGTTTCTGAATCCGCGCAGGTAATTCCTTACAGCATACAGCACGCGCTTTGAGGAATGCTAGATATTGCTTACTTATATTCTGACAAATAATATGGAGTGCCTTGATACGATCTTTCTGACGTTCAGGTTCTTGCAGATGCACTTCGGCATCACATTTTCGTCAGGCAGAAACTATTTTTGAAAACATTGTACGATTCAAGTATGGAGTGCCCTACTGTGTGATCAGCGAACTGCAAACCAAAGGTCTAGGTAAATCCAAAAATGACGTTTGACTTAACCGGTCTCTGCACTGATCCATTCATACAAAGGGAAGGAGTAATCGAATATGCCAGCAGAGTCCTGACCCCAACGGAGCAGAAATATTCGACCATTGAGAAGGAATGTTTGGCAATCGTCTGGGCACTGGACAAGTGGAGGCCGTACCTGTTGGGTCAACAGTTCCACGTGGAGACAGATCACAAACCTCTCGAGTGGATCAGGACTGCGAGGGACCCGAGAGGCAAATTAGCCCGATGGGCATTGCGTTTACAGGAATATGATTTCACGATCAATCATGTGCCTGGTTCGAACAATTGCGTCGCTGATTTTCTTTCTCGACCGCAGATAGACGACGAACTCTCTAAAGTGACCTTTGGAGTCAACGGCTTAGTAATGGAGCAGGACCCACAAACACTAGTGCGTCTACAACGTCAGGACAAGGTCCTCCGGAAAGTGATTGAAGCTCTGGCAAGAGGCGTGAGGATCCCAACAAATACTAAGGATGAAGAGTTGAAAATAATCGCATCCCAATGGAGAAGAGTTGGCTTAAACAGTGCGGGCGTATTAACGTGGCAGCGTGGCGTTGGGCGCTCTTGCGTGGTAGTCATCCCGAGACAACTGAGGAGGAAACTGGTAGCAAACTGCCATGAAATGGCACACACCGGATGCACAAAGACATACAATCTGCTGCAACAAAGAGCATATTGGCCGAAGATGAAAGAGAATGTGACAGCTTACGTGCTTGCATGCCAGCAGTGTCAGTTACCGGAAAGCGACAGTCGGAGGAGCCCAACAGCCCTTACAGCCAATACCAGTCTCCGAAATTGGTGAACTCTGGTCGATGGATCTTATGGGCCCATTTCCACTGTGTGCCCGCGGTAACCAATACGTTCTGGCCATGACAGAACACTTTACCCGTTGGATCGAAGCGACTGGCGTTCCGGATCAAAAAAAAACATCTACGGTGGGAGACATGGTGATGAAACACATCGTAGCGAACCACGGTGTACCAAAGGTGATTTTGACGGATCAGGGACCATGCTTCGAAAGCGAGAAGTTTCGAACACGCATGCAACAACTGGGAATCAAACGCATCCGAACGACACCATATCACCCGCAAACAAATGGGCTAACTGAACGTACAACTCGAGAACGGATCAAGGCTGGTTAAAGCTAAAGGAAGACGATTGGGAGTCGGCGTTGAGCAATTGGGATGGCTAATTGGCCACAGCGGGCGGTCTGTCCAAGCGACAGCACGAAAGAAATCGTCCAATTCTCCTACTTGATTGAGCGGCGGCTGTTACTGCGCGAGAGTTGAGGGAGGACCCGTTCCGTCGTGTTGGGCTGGAGAATGTCGTTGACTAGTGGGTCGTCTTCATTCTTTCTCTGCTGCTCTGAGATTGCATGTGGGCTACCGCCAGGGGCCGGGAGTTGTGTAAGTTGTAAGTCTTAGGGGAGCGCCTTGTTTCCGTCGATCGAAGTTCAATCTCCACGGTGGTGGAGACGTGGTATCTTAGCTGCTGCTTCATTCGTCAGTTAGGGACGTTTATTGTGTTTAGAGGGGTGTGTCATTTGATTCATATCGTCCCCTCGCCCGCGTGCTAGCTTTTGAAGATAAATAAACCCCCCCCACGACTTCCGATGATCTGGACATTGGAATATGGCCAGAGTGCAGTGATTCCACCAAAGAATTGGTTGCCGAAAGAAGAAGAGCCCAACGAAATCTGAAAGCATCGCAGGCACACACAAAGGAGCAATCCGCAACGCAACGGCTGGGCAAAACTAGAATGTTCAACCTCGGAGAAAGGGTGAAGTATCGAGATCATCGGAACACGGATGCCAGCGGCCCAGGATCAAGAAAACTTCTGCCTAAATGGAAAGGTCCGTATTTGGTAATTTCCAGACGGGGCCCAGTATACACGATCAAGAGGGACGGCGAGACGAAACGAGTGCATGCCAGTGAGTTAGCAAAGTGGCACGAAATGCCGGCGCAGCGAACCAGAAGAAGATCAATAATCCGGGAGGCAACACCGCGTCGGTCGGAGAGGATTCGTCAACAGATGCACAGGAGCCAAGGAACCTCAGAAGGGGGAGGAGTGTTGTATAGCAGGCAGTTTCGTTGTGAGTAATATACTACTCACAAATGACATTCGGGAACAAAAGGGCAAGCCCCAACGCCAGGAAGACGACGGACCAGAAGAGACTATTGGAATAGTGTGTACGCGCTATGGGAGAAGTGCCACCAGGGCGAATGACAACGTACTGCCACCCAATGTATGTGAATGCACGTCAGCCGTGCAAATGAGTGTACACGTTTGTGGTCCCATGTTTAACATGACCTGTACGGGAGTTCGTGCAATAAACGAATTTGCAGGCCAAGCGTCTTTGCGGTCACAACATATGAACTGTTCACTGCGACTTTCAACTTTAGTTTGTTGAAATACAACATAGCGTTCGTTGCATACGTTATCGCCAGCTTCGTGAAATCGTTGCGATAAATATACATGTTTCAAACAATTTAGGATGGTTTTATGTGAAACGCGTTGAATATCGGCTTAGGCTAAGATTCTGAAGGTTGTTACCTTTTCGGGTGTATCAACTGACCAATCCATGCCATGCTTCGATAAATGCTTTTGGCGAAAGATCCGCTTTCTTACCTAGTGAGTCGAACATATCAGAAAGGAGCACTGATCAAAATGCTCATTTGAAGCCCACCCTCAAACCGACACTCCACGATCGACTTCGTCCTTGCTTGAACATCGGGTAGAGATAGTCTGGTTGGGAGTTCCTATCGACAGCCTTGTACGGGCCTAAGCTATTATTCGCTTGACCATTTTCGGAAACCGGTGGTGGTCGTGGCAAAACGGATGAGTACTCCGGGGTAGTCCGTTCGATCCTCCATTAGGAATATCGCTACATGATGGGTTCAAACACGAACGAAGCCGGTAATGGAGTATCGGTTTGAGGGGAAGCATTATGAACACTATTTTGAGCCCTGGCGACCGTAGCCCGTGCCAGCTGACAAACTCCAGTGGTGTATGTCCATTCATACTAACGAGAAGTAAGGCAAGTAACTTCAAAGAAAAACTGATTCTTTTTCTAAACTTTGATAGTGTATTTGACATTGCGATGCAAGCATTTCAGATATGCGTACGTAGTTTCTAAATGCCTACAAGAAATGCATATTAAAAATGTGTTGTCCGCCTATCTTATTTTTATACAAATGTTGAGTTAGCAATACGTTGTTTACCTTTCACAAAGGAAGTAATAGAAACATCAACTAGCATTGATCATGGGGTAATACTCATCAGTGTACTTACTGCCTGGTGAAAAAATTGTTTACTGAATGAAAACTGTGCGCTCCAAATTCTTCCTAGCTGAAGCACAGTTTTAGGTGGCCCATCATCACACAGCCATGACTGTTATTAGTCATTTCAACCAGAGACAATTTCGTGAACAAATAGGGAACACCCGAAGACGTCATGATATTTAGTGGAACATTCACATGGCAGACACTTTCAGTAAACCCAAAAGTGTTCTTGAAAACGTGTATAAAAAGATGTCGATCAATCCGACAACTTCTACCGGCTCGTTCCCTGGGACTACATTATGGAGAAAATTTCATTGATAACGTAGGTTAAAGTGGAGCCTCTCAAGTTTGTTCACTCCTCATGAGACTATACGTGCTTGGCATCTACGTCCCATTTGGGGCTAATTTGTGACAGCTGTTGGTTCTGTTTGGCCACCGTGTCTTGAGTCTTGCAAACAATATGTCATATTTCTTTCGAGAGAATGGACCACTTCCGTTAAGTTCTGACACAGATATGATAACACAGAAAACACCATAGACACACTATGTTATCCAATAAGAATTATTTCACTATGTTCTACTGCTGTTTGCTGAACTACACCTACAAACAGCACAATCAGGATTGAATTGTCTCACGTCTTCAGCTAAACTCTTTATTGGTTAAATTAAACGTTGGATTTCGAATTAACTTTGTTCTGTGTAGTCACTAGGTTACGATCCAGACAAAGATTTTGCCAGAATGATGATATACCCGATAGGTTACTTGAACCAGTCTTTTGCACATAACTTTAACTGGTAAGTTCGGATAAGTATCTCCTCGCAAAAAGCCAGTAACTTCGTGCACACAATAGGTTAGGTCAACCTATCGGGTTGCCATGGTCGTGATTACATAATAATTGGTGTGCTTGTAGGTGTGTCTAGTCCCTGTTTGTCCTTATCTATATGATGTATATAACTAGCATGTTTTACGTTTGCGACTGATGAGAGTAAACGAAATGTCGACTTATTATAACAGGTCTTCTTTCTGCTCTGATGGAACATAGCAACAATTTGTCCATTAGGAGCAAATAAATTAACAAAGTTACGCTTTTTTCGCACCAACCTATAGCCCTATCTTTCAGTACACGACGCTCTAACTCAGTCAAAAATTTGAGTCATGTCTGCCTGTTAATTCTTCTGTTCTTCCGCTTTGTTTGTGTGCTGTATGCTGAGGCTTTGTTTGGTTCCCAGTTCAGGTCTAATTTTTTTGTTTCTCTTCCCAATCCTATCGGAAGTTCAGCTGTATGTTCTCCTCTTCTGTAGTACATTCTGCCTTACATTTCTGGCATCATTTTCCCTAGTTTAGATCATATCATTGGAATCTATTTATTTTTGTTCTCGACAATTAAGTGCTTAATTTTCATACTAGCCTACCACCCACTAAACTGGCTTTGGCAAGTTGGACTCCACAGATGCTTCTGCACAGCACTGGACGTTTCTATGTCTAGAATCATTCCTATTCTCCACAAGAGTTAAACCAGAGAATGGATTAGGGGACAACGAAGTACGTCACAGTTAGACTGTGAAAACGAAATGTAATCAAAGCGAGACAAAAAGTGAAGCACAACAAGCTAGCGAGCAGGCGACCGGAAATTCACATGACCCTGGATAGCCGGGCAAACAAAGGGGCGCGCACATGCAATCCAACAATGTTAAGAATATCAGTGGTCAAGATAAATATCAAGGCAGTTAGAATACGTGACAAACAAAGTGTGTCTCTACATTTCGCTATCTTATTCCTTGGAGTTTACTCTGCATACATGATGTGTGGAACTACAAACGGTGCAGCGCAAACCATTTCTGATGGCTGTTTTGCGTATGCGTCCCTTTGTTTTTGTCGTTGTGAAAGACTGATCCGAAAACGATTACTGTCAACGGGCAACAAGAATATTCATTTCAAGGAGGGTATCATACTTAAGTCCAGTTTTATACCTACGGTTGTATGAAGTGTCAAACGATCAATTTCTGCTTGCGGGAAGTAATACTTTACTGTTTATATCAGTCTACCTCAAGCGACAGCAGTGCAGTTGCCGCAATCATTTGGGATTTGACGGTTGTTCCAGTAGTACCCGATGGTCTAAACAGCAAACTTTTCAAAAGCGAATTCACATTAGTTGTTAAATCTGGTGTTTTTTTTAACACTGCAACAAATATCGATGCCTAGTACCCACGAAAATGTCCCTTTCAAACATCACTTTCTTTCACTTCTTAGACGTCTATCCCTCCAGTGTTCTGGTTAACAGGGTTGCGCTTTACATTATGCTGGACATCTTCTCAAGTTCAGTTCGCACATTAGTACACGAAGCAGCTTCTCGAGTCATCGAATTGGCACCGCTAGAAAATATGTACAATTTGCATTTGAACTACTACCATATATGCACTACTGATGAGCTCTAATAAGAGCGAAACTCGAGTCTAGTGCTTCCTTTCGAAGTGGGCTAGCCGAAACGCTTATCTGAATGCGAACGCTGCGATCAAGTGTGAGTGATGTTCAGTCCGAAACAATCTCGAATCCCGAACTTTTATTAAATACATACACTACTCACAAGTAATGAGTAGCCAGTAGTGGTAACTGGTGTATCTCTAGGCTAGTTCGCTTACTAGACATCTCCGAACTCTAAACGCTTTTCGCATTCCTCGACAATGTGAGCAGGGATCAAGCAATGCAACCATCTTCGATGGTACTAAACCTGAAAAATAACCGCTAAATGAGAATTGTCTAATCGGCACAATTTACACGTCTAAAGCATAATTTATCGCGTGACACGAAAACAATGCCACCTTCTTCAGTCATGTACACTGCGGATGCTTGTGTACTCCCAGTGACGTTTTCACTCTTTCAATCTTTAAGATCTCTCCTGCTTCACCTATTCGAATGTGGTTTGAAGTATTCGAAAGCTCTACGCACTTTTTTCTTGGTGAGATTTTGAGTGCCGCCGAGAGGATTGGAGTCCATCTCGTGATGTTGCTTTTCATCCCTTGGTTGCTGTCATTGATTTCGACATGGGCCAGATCTACATACTCACCACAGTCCCAAATATTGTTGAAAGTAGATGGTTTATATATATATATATATATATATATATATATA
>LOND01002209.1:13292-28676 GCA_014220965.1 Paragonimus kellicotti | reverse complement strand
ATGACCTGGGGATCATCATCGTTTGGAAGAAGACAAAAAATGTCGTCCACATAGCGTTTGTAGAGCCTGCACTTAGTTACGATGTGATTGAGTTCAGTGGTTTCTAGTTTTGCCCTAAAATATCTGCGAATAGCGGACCTAGAGCTGAACTTATTGCTACTCCATTTTTCTGCCTGTATAACTCTCCATCAAATTGAAACTGAACATTAGAAGTGCAAAACAACAATAGTCCTTTCAAGTTTTCCTCTGTAATTCCGATATAGGTGCAGCGATAATCAGGAGTTCTTCAAGGAACACATTAGTGATAGAAAGTCACATCCAAGGACAACTTTTCGTCGTTCCAGATATTCATTGAATCGATTGAATCTACAAAGTCGAAGGTGTTCCTTTAGGCCAAAAGGAGTTAGTCACGGTTTGATCGATTCTAATATCTCCACTAGCAATTTTACTAAGGCGTGTTACGGTGAATTTTACGTGTCTAAGATCGGTCTTAATGGAACTCCGTCTTTATGAACTTTGGGAAGATCGTAGAAACGTGGAATGAACGTTCCCGTAGGTCTGATACGCTCGAAAGTTGAAACATCGATAACGTGTGTTTGTTTCATTTGGCAGAGTGAATTAGAAAAACTTTTCTCTGTTGCTGTCGTTTTATCGTGATCTTTTTCCGTTCTCTGAAACTTTGGGTTGTCTGATAGAATCAACGACGTTCTGATAAGGTAATCTGTTGTGTCTGGTAAAACTACTCCCGCTCCTTTCTCAGGCTCATGATTGACACATTCTGGCTGACTTTGCAACTCTTATAGCGTCTAAGTGTTCACGCTTCAATAAGCTGCACCTTCGGTACCTTGCTATTCAGATAATTATAGCAAGCATTCACGAGAGTAGACTTACAGTGTTCAGAGAAATACTGGATCGTCAGAGTTATTGGGATCAACGCCTGTGTGTCACTCAACTGGTAAACTGTAATCTACCACTCAAAATTTAACGCTTACTACTGATTGAATTCCGCTAAGATTGGACCCTTATGGTTTTTTGTCTATTTTTGCTGGCTATAACTCGAAACTCCACGGAAGTAATACACAATTAAGGGCCTTATAGTCAGTTCGTATTGTGTACCAATCACCATGATTGTATGACAGTTATATTAGGGATTTTATCAGTACCTTGTCGACCAGTAACGGTGCAACATATTGTTTGTGTTAAATGGATGGTTGTACCCAGTAGCCAGCTGGGAACCTGATTAACTGACGTACTCTTCTTTGTGGCTGCTGATTGAAAGGAATCTCAACGTGGTGATACTTGACTACTCCATCGTGTAGTCTCAGGTTATGTCTGTCAAGTTGTGGATAGCACGGTTCTTCACAATATTGGCTGGAAACGCTGCGAAATACTATACTGTATCCCAGTTGTCGATAGCCTCTTGTATGTCTTCATTCTTGTAAACTGTAATTCTCCGTACTACTCATAATCGTGACTCAATTTTCAATGTATGCACACTCGAACGTTTTGAAATCTGATAAAGGCCCTCTGTATACCGAGGGAGCAGAATACAAATCGTTTTCCAAGTTATGATGCTGTCTTTCCTCATTGAACAGTGTCATCCAACTAAGCGGCACAACGTTCCTTCTGCTGATTCGCGTGTCGTGCAGCAATTTTGATGGTTAGGTCTCTGTTGGCGCCAATTCTCTGGTTTTCTATTCTGTAAGATGGTCATTTCGTGCAGGCTCTTACACGAGAGATCCCCTGAGTTTCCGAATTTCAGCAGGCGGATGGATTTCAAAATGTGTTGAATTTGTTGGATCATTTGGTTTCACAGGCTAGCGGAGATGACGTGACGGCGATCCGTAGCAAAAAAGGTTTGGCGCAAAAGGCGCATTCCTCATCTATTGTCTTTTACAGGAGGTTCTGCCTTCCAAAATGGGTGAGTTCCGAATCGTTACTGTCATCTACGTTGTTATTGCAGTAAGTTTAGCACCACACATTTCGTCGCGTACCGGTGTATTTTTCATTTGGATCACTTCGATGAAATTGTTGGACTCTTTCTTGTTAAAGCTCATCAAGGTTAGCACTTCACTTTCCGCCGAGGATCTGAAAACCGTCGTTGCACTTGTGAAGTGAGCATGTTGACGACTGCTGCACTAACCTTATTTAGTCTGAACAATCCATTGTTCGTGAATAATTATGGATATGCATCACGGTCGTCTGTTGGGTAGGTATACGGTTTGACCTGTCAGCTACTACACATTACCCATGAATGAAGATTCCCCGGAGGGCCTGGGATCTCTTACCAGTTGAGGTCCCGGTTCACTCTGCGAAGTGTTACGTGTTGGTGGGTTGTCCAAATAGCCATGCCCAGCTGTGTTGTACCCAATTCTTATTTACGGGAAGACGGATGCAGTATGGATTTATTGTTATTGTGAATATTCATGGTTGTGTGTGGGCTGAGATACTGCCAGGACGCCCAGACCTAGACAGCAACACATTAGTTGTTCACATTGATACTTAACTGCAACGCAACCTTGAGAAAAAAGAAAGTTGTACCCTTTATAGGAAGAGACAAGAAGAAAGAAGAAAAGTGGAGGGACCTAACTACTAAAAATAGCTACGTCTATATTCAAATATACATCAAGGCGCCTACACCTTGCAAACAAACAACCGAGCTGTAAGTGAAAGTAAGGCGTCATCAGCAAGACAGCTTCCTTACGGCTTTCTGCGCCGTGGCACTAAGTGTACTCTCTTCACAGACAATTCGGAAGACAACGACAACACATGCAATTGACCGCGATTAGCCACCATCCCACTTAACGTCTCCAGCCATCGATTCTGAGTCGCGAGGTCCCCAGACCGGGAGGCGGACTCCTTCGTGAACGATTTCATTTGTCTACGCCAGGTCATCATCTGTCCACCTCGCACCTTACGCCAGTCGGCCGCAGCGTCGGCAAAGAGTGCTCGGTGTGGCAGACGACTAGCTGGCATCCTTAGTACATGACCTAACCATCTAAGTCTGTGTAAGTATAAGAGTTAAACAAAGGAATTCTCTTGGCAGTCTACCAAATACCCGCTTCCTAACTCTTCATTGCGTACTCGTTGGTGCCCTCCGGTGCGATCAGTCGAAAACACATCGATGGTCGAATACTCGAAGACGGTTCACGTCTTCTACCCTGAACGGCCAAGTTTCACAAGTGATATGGCGGCGACTGAAACGTCAAGATGATTTCAGCGCACAAGTTCTTGTCAAGGGAACTATTTCATTCATGTACGGCGCAGTTAAGATCACATGAGTTGGCAAACATTCTGTAATATTTGAGAAAAAAAGTGAGACTTATATAAGGTAAGGAGGAGAAAATATGTAGAGCCGTATTATTGTGGTTAATATTTCCGAGTCGGACACGACAGAATCTACCCAAACTCTGGTCGACACCTGGAAACATGTCTCCTGCGAGTGAAGCGGAACTAGCCGCAGACATCATTGCCAGAATATCCAGACCCAGATAAGAGAACAATTAGGGTTCTCAACCAAACAGTTCGGCCCGAGAGCCTTCACCGCAATGCAACAGGTGGGTGACAATGTACTGGAGCTAATTCCACTTTCTGACAGAGGATACAACCTCTTTTAACCGTCAACCCGGAGTGCCAGGAGGCTAAAGTTTATCGGACTTCTACCTGTTGACCTGCATTGTGTTCTTAGTGTGAAATCTTACTTAGTTCTCTGTTGGAGTACACCAGCTTGGGGAGGGAAATTTTCTTGTGAAAGTAGTTGTATACGGACTAGTTGGTCACGGTTGTATTCGACGAGATTTATATGCCTTATAAGTTAATCGAAACGACTGTTGATCAGAAATCTTCACAGTTTAGACCGTTGAAAGTTATGCTTAACTGGGACTCATGCTAGTCTCGTACCCATTTGCTGCGTCAATGCCGTCAGGTTAGTATTTCGTACCACAGTCTCGGCATATCTCGCTTGTCCCTCTTGTCTATTGGTCACTGTAAACACAACAACTGATAGTTAGCGTTTTCATGGTACGCTGTACTTAGCTTGGGACGTCCGACTTATTTCACAGCTCGCTGGACTCTGCCAGTCGAAACTATCCGATATGCATTTTGACTTTTGTAGTGTATATGTGCATAGTATAAACGTGCACGTCATACCATCGTTATTTTTCACGTAAACAATGTTGTCCTCGCCTCCTACCAACACTGTGTATGTGTACATTTATGTGCAGTCATGTCAATCTTATTCCCTATCATTCTGTTATCTAAATGTAAATTAACCACTTGTCAATATTCACCTACCCTTTCCCGTCTTATTTTTCCTAGCTTACACCAGATACATCACAAACTGCTTTTAGTGGCATAATAGCACAAATGCCTTTTCGGTTTTGGTCGTCGTGGCAGGTCTCTCAAGAATGTCGCTACAACTGTTTGTCAATAGACTGTGTTGTTGGTTTTCAAACTGTCAGCTCCAATTCGTCAGAGCGGAAAGAAGACGTTTCGATATAACATTTCATTTACCCTAAACATGCAGTTATATACATCATATAGATAAGGACAAACAGGGACTAGACACGCCTACAAGCACACCAATTATTATGTAATCACGACCATGGCAACCCGATAGGTTGCCTCAACCACTTTTGTGCACATAACGTCGGCTGGTAAGTTCGGATGAGCATCGCTTCGCAGAAAGCTAATAACTTCGGGTTTCGATTGCGAAACAGTGAGTTTAGTGGGTCAGCTTGGTGACCTGTTGTCATGATGTGTTAGCTCGAATCGGAATATGATCACAGAGCCCTCTATCCAACCCACTTCCGTATGCTTTTGATGCCCAGTCTCTGAACCTAACTTTTGATCACGTATTCTGTCCAGTCGCACACAATACCACAATGTTAAGCAGATTACCAACAAGAGTAGAAGATAAGCTAATCAATACAAATGGTTTAACCCCACACTTTTTCTTGTGTTGAGCGGTCCTGTTTCTAAGTTCACTACTTTTTCTTCCTCAGTGAGTGGCTTCTATATTATCTCGGCTGATACCGCCTCATACATCCTATTAATATTGATTTCGTATATTTAGGTATAACGGGTCAGTTACCCGCGCCGTATACTGCCATAGACTTCGACTGTGTAGTCTTCAGCTTTCAGTTTGTACGTTCTTATCTCTTCTATGCCGGAGTGTGTAGTGGACGTACTAATGCTATGTGGATCGCTTGATTATTGGCTCAAAAACAGCAATGAACCAGCCCCTTATCTTCACATTTTTAGAGGGTGATTGCGCTATTTGCATAGGTCTGCTCGTCCCAATGGAAGTTTTGTGCTCCAATCCCTCTAAAACTTTTATCAGAAGTCGTTCCCCTCCCCTCATCCAGTAGGTTGCGCACCTGCTCACGTTCTAGTGGTCCGAGTTTTTTTTTATCTGTCTTTCTAAGAGCTCTGATTAATTCATCTGTTAAAACGGGCATACTGCTTGATGTTTTGCAGTGAAAATGTCGCGCGACTTGAAAGGATTGATACGATTTGCAATGGAGAACTCTGATGGAACTCAAGAAGCGAAGATAGATCCCGAGGTATTCGCACACGTTCTCTAACCTCTTGCAGAATGCTAAGTGGCTGAAAGAGGTACTGACCGACGCATCCGTCGATTTAGTACAACAACTAAAGGAAGATATCGAAATGTTGTCTCATTTCTTATCTTCCCAGGAAACGGCAATGTCAGACGCTCATGTAATTCTGGAAGATATGTTATCATTGACCGAAGATATCGATCTCGCCAACGATTTCTTGAAGATGGATGGAACCCGGATATTGACAGAACTATTGTTTAATGGACCGCAGGATTTGAAGGCTGATGCTTATCAACTCTTAGCCAATGTCACTCAAAACAACGCTAAAGCTCAAGAAATTTGTTTAAGAGAAAAAATCCTTGAGAAGCTCATTTTACATCTTCACAAGGAAAGTGATCGCGATTGTTTGAAAAAGCTCCTGTTGGGAATTTCCTGTGAGTAAACCAAAATATCCATATTCTATCTATATGAATGAAGAGTCGTACTTCACCAGCTTCTATCGGATTTGTTCACTTATTATAACGAATTCTATTTTGGCTTAATGCGTACGTGCACTAAGTTAACGCTTCCCAAATGTACGCAATGAATATCAGACACGAAGTAAGCATATGAATAATTGAGGAGACGAAATGTTTATTATACGATAATTACAATAGGTCTCGACCAGTGCTAAATGACATCGATACACGAAAGCAGCTAGGGAGGTTAAGGATCTGACCATCAAGCGCACGAGCAAACCATAAGTGTATGTGACGTCATTGATGCGCATAGGCCGACAAACATGCAAACAAACTCCTCCTGGGGAGTGTTCGGTGTACAGATCTTTTGCGCTCTGTTCAAGAGACAACGTACCAAATTTCTTTTGTACTTCAACGGGACAAAACTGTGAAAATGTGTGTATTGACCCGTCCACGTTCTTTTCCTATGAATTGATCTTTGAATTGTTCCCTCTGGTTGACGAAGCAACGCGACATCTAGGAATGAGAGTCTGTTGTGATGTTCTAGCTCGACGGTGAACTTTATATTCGGGTGTGCTTTGTTGAACTCATCTAGTATGACCTGGGGATCATCATCGTTTGGAAGAAGACAAAAAATATCGTCCACATAGCGTTTGTAGAGCTTGCACTTAGTTACGATGTGATTGAGTTCAGTGGTCTCTAGTTTGGCCATAAATATATCTGCGAGTAGCGGACCTAGAGGTGAACCCATTGCTACTCCATCTTTCTGCCTATATAACTCTCCATTAAATTGAAATTGAACATTATAGGTGCAAAACAACAATAGTCCTTTTCAAGTTTTCCTCTGTAATTCCGATATAGGTGCAGGCGATAATCAGTAGTTTCTTGCAAGGGAACATTAGTGATTAGAGAAGTCACATCCAAGGACAACTTTTCGTCATTCCCAGATATTCATTGAATCGATTGAGTCTACAAAGTCGAAGGTGTCCTTTAGGCCAAAAGGAGTTAGTCGTGGTTTGATCGGATTCTAATATCTCCACTAGCCAATTTTACTAAGGCGTGTTACGGTGAATTGTACATGTCTAGAGATCGGTCTTAATGGCACTCCGTCTTTATGAACTTTGGGAAGACCGTACAAACGTGGAATGACCGTTCCCGTAGGTCTGATACGCTCGAAAGTTGAAGCATCGATAACGTCTGCTTGTTTCATTTGACGGAGTGAATTAGAAAAACTTTTCTCTGTTGCTGTCGTTTTATCGTGATCTTTTTCCGTTCTCTGAAACTTTGGGTTGTCTGATAGAATCAACGACGTTCTGATAAGGTAATCTGTTGTGTCTGGTAAAACTACTCCCGCTCCTTTCTCAGGCTTCATGATTGACACATTCTGGCTGACTTTGCAACTCTTTATACGGCGTCTAAGTGTTCACGCTTCAATAAGCTGCACCTCGGTACCTTGCTATTCAGATAAGTATAGCAAGCGTTCACGAGAGTAGACTTACAGTGTTCAGAGAAATACTGGATCGTCAGAGTTATTGGGATCAACGCCTGTGTGTCACTCAACTGGTAAACTGTAATCTACCACTCAAAATTTAACGCTTACTACTGATTGAATTCCGCTAAGATTGGACCCTTATGGTTTTTTGTCTATTTTTGCTGGCTATAACTCGAAACTCCACGGAAGTAATACACAATTAAGGGCCTTATAGTCAGTTCGTATTGTGTACCAATCACCATGATTGTATGACAGTTATATTAGGGATTTTATCAGTTACCTTGTGACCAGTTAACCGTGTGCAACTATTGTTTGTGTTAAATGGATGGTGTACCCAATAGGCCAGCTGGGAACCTGATTAACTACGCACTCTTCTTTGTGGCTGCTGATTGAAAGGAATCTCAACGTGGTGATACTTGACTACTCCATCGTGTAGTCTCAGGTTATGTCTGTCAAGTTGTGGATAGCACGGTTCTTCACAATATTGGCTGGAAACGCTGCGAAATACTATACTGTATCCCAGTTGTCGATAGCCTCTTGTATGTCTTCATTCTTGTAAACTGTAATTCTCCGTACTACTCATAATCGTGACTCAATTTTCAATGTATGCACACTCGAACGTTTTGAAATCTGACAAAGGCCCTCTGTATAGCGAGGGAGCAGAATACAAATCGTTTTCCAAATACAAATCGTTTTCCAAGTTATGATACTGTCTTTCCTCATTGAACAGTGTCATCCAACTAAGCGGCACAACGTTCCTTCTGCTGATTCGCGTGTCGTGCAGCAAGTTTGATTGTTAGGTCTCTTGTTGCGCAATTCTCTGGTTTTTCTATTCTGTTAATGATGTGTTCATTTCGTTGCAGGTCTTACACGAGGATATCCCCCTGGAGTTTCCGAATTTCAGCAGGCGGATGGATTTCAAAATGTGTTGAATTTATTGGATCATTTGGTTTCACAGGCTAGCGGAGATGACGTGACGGATGTAGAAAAGGTTTGCGCAAAAGGCGCATTCCTCATCTATTGTCTTTTACAGGAGGTTCTGCCTTCCAAAATGGGTGAGTTCCGAATCGTTACTGTCATCTACGTTGTTATTGCAGTAAGTTTAGCACCACACATTTCGTCGCGTACCGGTGTATTTTTCATTTGGATCACTTCGATGAAAATTGTTGGACTCTTTCTTGTTAAAGCTCATCAAGGTTAGCACTTCACTTTCCGCCGAGGATCTGAAAACCGTCGTTGCACTTGTGAAGTGAACATGTTGACGACTGCTGCACTAACCTTATTTAGTCTGAACAATCCATTGTTCGTGAATAATATTGATGTTGATAGGTCGTCTGTTGGGTAGGTATACGGTTTGACCTGTCAGCTACTACACATTACCCATGAATGAAGATTCCCCGGAGGGCCTGGGATCTCTTACCAGTTGAGGTCCCGGTTCACTCTGCGAAGTGTTACGTGTTGGTGGGTTGTCCAAATAGCCATGCCCAGCTGTGTTGTACAATTCTATTACGGGAAGTTTGAATCCTATGAAACCAACGGAAGTAGGTACAGCTAGACACTGCACTTGTTTCCAAGACTTTTTGCACAACAACGAAAATGTGGCACAGCCTGTAAATAATACATCTCGCGCACACCGATTTGAGTCTGTTCAGTCTGAGAACATCTGGCTTGAGTGTATGAACTGCGGTTGCTGGTATTGCCTGCTTATATTTTTGCAAACAGCTATTCTGATCATTGTGTTACCTTCGCGAAGAGGCATACCTCTACATTCATCGCGCATTATGGCGATATTCTCAGTCATATGTAGAAATGATGAAAAGATGGTATTTGGTTATGCTTTTTTTCTGTATGTAATAATGGCATACAATCGACCACACGAGACACATCTGGTGTCTCAAAGCTGTTTGCACGCAACGAGGGCTCCAATAAGCTGGATGAATGTTCGGCCATAGGGGCACATTAGTTGGAACGACGAGCTGTCGTTACGTTTCAAGTGGATAACCCAAGATACCAGATTGGATTGAGTTTTTGCCACATAAGATATTGTTCACTCAGGTTTCCTACGGCTTGATCGCCCCACTGAACAAGATTGGAAAGTAACGTCTGCCGGTTTAGGACTATAACCGTTAGCACCACTTATTGGAAACTCTCGGATAATGCAATGTGTCGCAGTCGATGGTATGCATGCATATCTGGGGTTACTGGCCTTTTGTAGATGTTTATTTTCGTGTTTTTATGATTACTTTGGTATCCCGTATGGAACTGATAGGAGTGATTACCTCCCGACGTTAGACAGTGACTATAAACGTGCGTCTTTGTGATCGAAGCGGCTGCCTACAAGAAATAGAATACAGAACATCAGTGACAACCGTGTTTCATATTCCATCAGTTGGGCAGTTTGTCATTTAGGGATGTACTCATCTTATTGCGTAAACTGGATGTAACTCTCGTTTAACAAACTGTTTTTCTAAAATTGTTTTAAAAGACTTGCATACTCCGCGAGGACGAGATTCGCCATGGATATAAGTGACGACCGCTTTTACCACAATGTGATGCTTTTGAAAAGGCGTTCCTCTTGTTGGTAAGGGAACATCAAGGTCAATCCCCTCCTCTGTTACCTGTTATAACTCCTCACTACTCTCTTCATGCTGTCCCGTTTATCCCTGATGTTATATCTGAAAACTGCCAAATCGGGACCATGAAACAACTAATTAGTAATAATGAGAAAACAGGAAAAAGTAAAACAAAATGTACAACGATAATTAGAGAAAGGAAGTTTAGTTGTAGTTTTTTGAAGATTTTGTGAACTTTTTATCTTGAACAGAAGTAGCTACAATGACAACTCAAGGGGACCACTTTAAAAAGCATGACAGTGTTGCTGTCGGTGACTAAGGTTTGCGGTCATATCCTGCAATGTTTCTAGCCAGCGATTCAGCCTCTTCAGACACCATCAGTTAATTTGTGCATGCCCCCAAGCCCAGTCCTAAGCTGCCCGCCATGTTGTCCTTCCAACCTTATTCAAAGAGGGCAAACGGGGCGTGATGTGATAAGCGCTTGGTTGGCAGGCGTAAGGCGTGTTATTTTGTTCCACACGTAAACGCGTGCACACGCTAGCTGGGAGAAATTTCCAGTTTCGTTGTTTGTTGGTTAATCACATAGCTTCATTATGATAAAACTCTGAGGATCACGGTAACCACAGCGCCGTGCGTACTCCCACTGTAACGAGTAGGTCTGTAACCGTGATATGTTTGTAACTCCACACTGTCTGCGAAGTCCAACCGTCTACGTTGTTGACGAGTAACCAAAGGCCCTCTGTATACCGAGGGAGCAGAATACAAATCGTTTTCCAAGTTATGATGCTGTCTTTCCTCATTGAACAGTGTCATCCAACTAAGCGGCACAACGTTCCTTCTGCTGATTCGCGTGTCGTGCAGGCAGTTTGATTGTACTTAGTTACGATGTGATTGAGTTCAGTGGTCTCTAGTTTGGCCATAAATATATCTGCGAGTAGCGGACCTAGAGGTGAACCCATTGCTACTCCATCTTTCTGCCTGTATAACTCTCCATTAAATTGAAATTGAACATTATAGGTGCAAAACAACAATAGTTCTTTCAATTTTTCTCCCTGTAATTCCGATATAGGTGCACAGATAGTCAATAGTTTCTTGCAATGGAACATTAGTGAATAGAGAAGTCACATCCAAGGACAACATGTTGTCATTCCCGATATTCACTGAATCGATTGAGTCTACAAAGTCGAAGGTGTCCTTTAGGCTAAAAGGAGTTATTCGTGATTTGATCGGTTCTAATATCTCCACTAGCCACTTTGCTACAGCATGATACGGCGAATTGTACATGTCTAGAATCGGTCTTAATGGCACTCCGTCTTTATGAACTTTGGGAAGACCGTACAAACGTGGAATGACCGTTCCCGTAGGTCTGATACGCTCGAAAGTTGAAGCATCGATAACGTCTGCTTGTTTCATTTGACGGAGTAACTTGGATAAGCTTTTCTCTATTGCTGTCGTTCTATCTTTATCTTTTTCCGTTTTCTGAAACTTTGAACTATCTGATAGAATCGACGACATTTTGATAAGGTAATCAGGTTTGTCAAGTAAAACTATTCCCGCTCCTTTGTCAGGCTTCATGATTAAAATATTCTGGTTGGATTGCAACTCTTATGGCGTCTAAGTGTTCACGCTTCAATAAGCTGCACCTCGGTACCTTGCTATTCAGATAAGTATAGCAAGCGTTCACGAGAGTAGACTTACAGTGTTCAGAGAAATACTGGATCGTCAGAGTTATTGGGATCAACGCCTGTGTGTCACTCAACTGGTAAACTGTAATCTACCACTTCAAAATTTAACGCTTACTACTGATTGAATTCCGCTAAGATTGGACCCTTATGGTTTTTTGTCTATTTTTGCTGGCTATAACTCGAAACTCCACGGAAGTAATACACAATTAAGGGCCTTATAGTCAGTTCGTATTGTGTACCAATCACCATGATTGTATGACAGTTATATTAGGGTATTTGTATCAGTTACCTTGTGACCAGTTAACCGTGTGCAACTATTGTTTGTGTTAAATGGATGGTGTACCCAATAGGCCAGCTGGGAACCTGATTAACTACGCACTCTTCTTTGTGGCTGCTGATTGAAAGGAATCTCAACGTGGTGATACTTGACTACTCCATCGTGTAGTCTCAGGTTATGTCTGTCAAGTTGTGGATAGCACGGTTCTTCACAATATTGGCTGGAAACGCTGCGAAATACTATACTGTATCCCAGTTGTCGATAGCCTCTTGTATGTCTTCATTCTTGTAAACTGTAATTCTCCGTACTACTCATAATCGTGACTCAATTTTCAATGTATGCACACTCGAACGTTTTGAAATCTGATAAAGGCCCTCTGTATACCGAGGGAGCAGAATACAAATCGTTTTCCAAGTTATGATGCTGTCTTTCCTCATTGAACAGTGTCATCCAACTAAGCGGCACAACGTTCCTTCTGCTGATTCGCGTGTCGTGCAGCAAGTTTGATTGTTAGGTCTCTTGTTGCGCAATTCTCTGGTTTTTCTATTCTGTTAATGATGTGTTCATTTCGTTGCAGGTCTTACACGAGGATATCCCCCTGGAGTTTCCGAATTTCAGCAGGCGGATGGATTTCAAAATGTGTTGAATTTATTGGATCATTTGGTTTCACAGGCTAGCGGAGATGACGTGACGGATGTAGAAAAGGTTTGCGCAAAAGGCGCATTCCTCATCTATTGTCTTTTACAGGAGGTTCTGCCTTCCAAAATGGGTGAGTTCCGAATCGTTACTGTCATCTACGTTGTTATTGCAGTAAGTTTAGCACCACACATTTCGTCGCGTACCGGTGTATTTTTCATTTGGATCACTTCGATGAGAAAATTGTTGGACTCTTTCTTGTTAAAGCTCATCAAGGTTAGCACTTCACTTTCCGCCGAGGATCTGAAAACCGTCGTTGCACTTGTGAAGTGAGCATGTTGACGACTGCTGCACTAACCTTATTTAGTCTGAACAATCCATTGTTCGTGAATAATATTGATGTTGATAGGTCGTCTGTTGGGTAGGTATACGGTTTGACCTGTCAGCTACTACACATTACCCATGAATGAAGATTCCCCGGAGGGCCTGGGATCTCTTACCAGTTGAGGTCCCGGTTCACTCTGCGAAGTGTTACGTGTTGGTGGGTTGTCCAAATAGCCATGCCCAGCTGTGTTGTACAAATAATACATCTCGCGCACACCTGATTTGAGTCTGTTCAGTCTGAGAACATCTGGCTTGAGTGTATGAACTGCGGTTGCTGGTATTGCCTGCTTATATTTTTGCAAACAGCTATTCTGATCATTGTGTTACCTTCGCGAAGAGGCATACCTCTACATTCATCGCGCATTATGGCGATATTCTCAGTCATATGTAGAAATGATGAAAAGATGGTATTTGGTTATGCTTTTTTTCTGTATGTAATAATGGCATACAATCGACCACACGAGACACATCTGGTGTCTCAAAGCTGTTTGCACGCAACGAGGGCTCCAATAAGCTGGATGAATGTTCGGCCATAGGGGCACATTAGTTGGAACGACGAGCTGTCGTTACGTTTCAAGTGGATAACCCAAGATACCAGATTGGATTGAGTTTTTGCCACATAAGATATTGTTCACTCAGGTTTCCTACGGCTTGATCGCCCCACTGAACAAGATTGGAAAGTAACGTCTGCCGGTTTAGGACTATAACCGTTAGCACCACTTATTGGAAACTCTCGGATAATGCAATGTGTCGCAGTCGATGGTATGCATGCATATCTGGGGTTACTGGCCTTTTGTAGATGTTTATTTTCGTGTTTTTATGATTACTTTGGTATCCCGTATGGAACTGATAGGAGTGATTACCTCCCGACGTTAGACAGTGACTATAAACGTGCGTCTTTTGTGATCGAAGCGGCTGCCTACAAGAAATAGAATACAGAACATCAGTGACAACCGTGTTTCATATTCCATCAGTTGGGCAGTTTGTCATTTAGGGATGTACTCATCTTATTGCGTAAACTGGATGTAACTCTCGTTTAACAAACTGTTTTTCTAAAATTGTTTTAAAAGACTTGCATACTCCGCGAGGACGAGATTCGCCATGGATATAAGTGACGACCGCTTTTACCACAATGTGATGCTTTTGAAAAGGCGTTCCTCTTGTTGGTAAGGGAACATCAAGGTCAATCCCCTCCTCTGTTACCTGTTATAACTCCTCACTACTCTCTTCATGCTGTCCCGTTTATCCCTGATGTTATATCTGAAAACTGCCAAATCGGGACCATGAAACAACTAATTAGTAATAATGAGAAAACAGGAAAAAGTAAAACAAATGTACAACGATAATTAGAGAAAGGAAGTTTAGTTGTAGTTTTTTGAAGATTTTGTGAACTTTTTATCTTGAACAGAAGTAGCTACAATGACAACTCAAGGGGACCACTTTAAAAAGCATGACAGTGTTGCTGTCGGTGACTAAGGTTTGCGGTCATATCCTGCAATGTTTCTAGCCAGCGATTCAGCCTCTTCAGACACCATCAGTTAATTTGTGCATGCCCCCAAGCCCAGTCCTAAGCTGCCCGCCATGTTGTCCTTCCAACCTTATTCAAACAGGGCAAACGGGGCGTGATGTGATAAGCGCTTGGTTGGCAGGCGTAAGGCGTGTTATTTTGTTCCACACGTAAACGCGTGCACACGCTAGCTGGGAGAAATTTCCAGTTTCGTTGTTTGTTGGTTAATCACATAGCTTCATTATGATAAAACTCTGAGGATCACGGTAACCACAGCGCCGTGCGTACTCCCACTGTTACGAGTAGGTCTGTAACCGTGATATGTTTGTAACTCTACACTGTCTGCGAAGTCCAACCGTCTACGTTGTTGACGAGTAACCGATGTGCTTTGACACATTTTTTTAAATTCATCTCTGCGGTTACTTTGTTCATGAGATTGTCAGTTGTCTCTTGCGTTAGTGCAAATGACGTCACGTCAACACTCAAAATCATGGACGAATTCAGAGCCAGTTGAACTCGGTGGTCACTTCTAGTTAGACATGACCATCTCATGAATTCAATTCAAGCCCACCGTCTCCGAAATGGGTTACGCCGTCCCACTTCCGATGCATATGCTTGACAGACACGGACGTGCGTCGACTTCAAGTCAGTTCAAATCAAAATGTTTTACGCATCCCGATAGGTGGCTTTTCGGCTTTTCTTATAACATACGCACGTCTTCAGCAAATGGAGGGCATTAAAATATATGTCTTGGTCACAATCATCATTTTCAACTTTGAGCGGTACCGATGAGTACAATGACTGGAGCTGC
>LOND01002208.1:51642-71333 GCA_014220965.1 Paragonimus kellicotti | reverse complement strand
TTCTGTTAGCCCACCGCTGTTCGCCTCAATCGACAACGAAGAAGTCGGCGTTCGAACTAATGTACGGGCATCTGCCACGCCTGACAGTCGATCAAACAGATTGGTTTGTGGGGAGACCAACGTATGAACATGCGTGAATTAACAGAAGCGCGGAGGGTGGCCAACCAAAACTTGACGAACGCACAAGAATTTTCCAAGGAGCAGTCAACTGCAAGGTTGTCGGGTCGGAGTGCAGTGTTTGAAATTGGTTCGAAAGTTAAGTACAGAGACCGGCGGAGTCCAGGCGCAACGGGGCCAGGATCTAGGAAGTTCCTGGCAAAATGGAGGGGACCGTATGTAGTAGTGGACCGCCGTGTCCAGTGTATCTGATTAAGAATGAGAAGACTGTAGTGGTCAGGGCTAGTTACTGAATACTCTAAGCAAATGCAAGTGTACCTCACCAGGCTATCGGTGATAACAACAATGAACAAATGAAACAGAACAGCTACGAGGTTACCGGCAAGTTACAGTAATCAAAGGATCTGACTCACAGGAAGTGTTCAAGATGACCACCACAATGTTCCAAGTTACCAATATCGGAAGTAGGGATGTTACGGAGTTACCGTGGACTGCTGAAACGCGGTCGGAGCTGCGACGATGTTCGTAATACGACGGAGCTAAAAATTGGGTGAAAGATCCGTGTAGTATCGTCAAGCGACTGCGCAACGAAGAGAAGAGCAGGCCGGTGTGCACAAATTTTGTATTGGATTGCAAGGTCACTTTTATCAATTTGAACAACAAGTAAGGGTGATACAAAAGTTGTTGTACAAAAGTGAAGCAACGTTTGTGAACAAAAATAAGGAAAACTCTACAAGACTCAACATCGGGTGCACGGAAGCCAGCTGTGTAAATGGTATGACAGTCCGATCAGAAGAGAATGCACACCTGGAGCCTCGACGTCCCCGAAGCCGGTACGGAGATCGTCGAGAGAACGAAGAGAACCTGAAAGGCTTTTGCTGCAACTGGAACAATCTTTGCGGGGGAGGAGTGTAGTGAGTAGAGCGATCATGCTATACTACTCACACCACTGTAATTCAGTAGTGGAACCAGAGCATATATTTGGCATCAGAATAGCTGCAGGAAAAATACAAGAAGAATTATTGGAGTGCAGCATCGCATGAAATGGTTCTTGGTACGTAAGGGAACGTAAAGGAACTGAGCGTTGACGTCTGTGGCAGCCGTGACGGTCTGGGCCGAGTACCGTATGCAGATGAGTGTTTTCGTTTGTTGTCTTGTTGAAACGCATAACCCACGCGTTGCTTTTCTGAATAAACAACCCTTGTGCCATCCGCGTTTTGGATCACAACACTAGTTCAGACCAGATTGAGTGGGTGCTGAAGTGGACCCTGACTCACGTTTCACTCAAACATTTACTAGATCTGTAGAAAATAGTAGATTGATCCTACGTGATTGGAGCACGACGGAACTGTCAGTCAATAGGATGTTTTTAAACCAGGTATCAGTAGCACCGTGAATTTGTAGATCTCCCTGATCCATGACTTGAGATCAACATAAAAGGTAGTTATAGCACAATTGGCATAAGTATAAAATTGCGGCTTGTGTTGTAACGAAGATACTCTTCAACCGAATTGTGGCCGCTACCTTCAAGCAAATCTCGTCCAACTTACTCAAAGCCGCAACTTAATGAAATGTTCATTCTTTTACTCAGTCTATTATTATACTTGCGGTTTTAACGATCTGTATAGCTGCAGGTCAGAGTGATTATGTTCAGGATCAACGACCACATGACGGTTGCGGGAAACAACGGCAGAAAAATACGCCAAAGAGTTTAGGTGTACACGATGATACGATGAGAAGCCATACCGGTAGGTGTGAACTGAAGTGATATAGTCCATTGCAAGACAGTTCTGTTAGTTCATTCGACACGTTTTCGCGCGATCAAAACCCAAATTTCTACCCAACTCCGAGTAAGTGTCAGACATAAATCCTCATCCGGCCATGTGAGTGGGTAAAATACCCACCCAAGTGGTCTGTGTGCTTTGAACTGTTAGCACTCTCTTGCTTGTTGCAGAGCCAAATGATGAACCTTTCTGTCGCTATTACTACACGCATGTTCTACATGCTTTGTCGTGACTGAAAAACGTAACCGAACTATTGACATTTCACGACATGTTTTCCACAGCGTTTAACTAACTGAGTCGTGACCTTGCTGCCCAAAGACGTGATAATAAACGCGGACTAACAAACCAAGAGTGTGAATACAGTAAAACTAATGGCAGAGACATCACTGCTCCCCTAAAAGGTACAGTAAAGTTTTTCAGGGTACAATAAAACGTAACACTGAAGACAGTCGCAAGATACATATAAAGAAACGAAAACTCTGTCAATTGATTTTTATAATCGATCGCCATACTTCTTTCTTACCGCTGCTAGTGCGTTTTGTTAGCGCGTGCCACACATCAGAATTACATCGCGCATCAAACGAAATCACATTACTGAATAACTACTCCGTTACGACATTAGCACGAGAAAAAATTGCAGTCTTATTTGCATTCACTACATACACAGTTGATTGTATCGCATGTCCTCTGGGTGCAGAGCGATCACCTCTCACATGAATATTGACCCTCTTATACCTAGCGCTTATCTCAAAGCTTTGAATGCTTTCATACTCTCATTTCATTTGCGTCTTGGTTCAAGCGAAAGAGATTTAGATAATTTTGGTTAATCCACCTTAATACACACTTTTACTTTCTTCGAATCGCTTTGTAAACTGGTAGTGCACTTTTCTGGCTCTGTCTGGTTTTACAGCCCGGAGAGGTGAAAAAGAATCATTCCCTAAAGGCTTTTATGGAACAGAAAACTGTTGAAGTCGAGACTAGGCCGTATCAAGGGGAACAGTGCATTCATCGACTCATCAGATTCCACATTATTTGTGGACTGGCTGAGAATTGGAGTTATCTTCATTGTGTGATTATCAGTTATCCAAAAGTTGCAACCTACAATTACAGAGTACGTGTACAGTCGGTTAGATACACTCCGATGGTTCGTGAAGTGGCACCGGTACATTCGGAAACATCTCACAAACCCCAAAGGGACTATTATGACAGGAAATTGTTTGAAGCCACACGCACACCCCTAAAAGTTTGTGAAAGCATGTGGCTACACAAAACTGTTCCGAGTCCGAGAGTTCCGGCAGCGATAATTGAATAATGGAAAGCGCTGTACACTGTTGAACGAATAGTCTTGTATGCAACCTGTCAACTCAGAGGACAAGCAAAAGCGGACAGACAGTCGATAGTGGTCCACTTGAACCGACTGAGGTCATACATACAGACGACAGTTCGTAAGACACTAACGAAAGTCTCCAAAGCTGGACTGGATATCGAGGTGACTGGCGAGTAATAAACAAGTGAAGCAGCAAGGGCAGTGTTCAACGAAGAGACGGAAATTGGTTATATGAATGCAGATAGCATTTTGAATTATCCTTACGCAAACGTGCACGTAGTTCTCAGGTCAATGAACAATCAATCGATCAAGGAAGATAACCACACACGCAATTGTCGTTTGTTTCGTGATATACTTCGGAATACAACTCCGTCTCTTCTTCCAAATGCGTGTTACACAGCTCTTTTGCTGAGGTGAGAGACATCAGAATCTGTGACACAAGTGGAAGTATAAATTACCGAGTTCCGAAGCACACACAAACGTGAATATTAGAACGATCTGTTCATTGCAAAGCATTAGGCTGGTAGTATCTTTAGTTCCCCAGTTCTTTCGGACAGCATACCAGCGTTGTTTAGTCAAGACCCTGTTTAATGTACTCGGATGTATTAACACTCCCGATAATCCGCAGACACAAGAAGATTTGTTAAAAAATTGTCGATCACGTCGAATGTTGTGCCTGGCCACAGTAAACCCAAGGTGTGAACGAACTATTTTCGAACTTTCACGGTGAGGTTTCCGGAACACGGCAGACAATGAGAAACACTTATCATTTCAAGCAGTCTGAATCGTTTTATGAATCAGTTGTAGGACTTACGAAAATGGGAGTAAGCTGCTTTTTGTCCGGCTTCATGACCTAAGCAGAGCAAAATGCCTCAAATAATATACGAAACAGTTGAGTTAATGCAAACGCTGACTATACCAGAGCTAAGTGCTTAAGAAATATCATGAGATAACTTTTGAAAATGAAAAGATGATGAGTACCGAAATGTGAATGTCAGTTAGTTAGGATGTACTTTATTCAAGATAAGGCAACGGATGTGGATTCACTTGTTGCCATCGTCTACCCCACTGCTGTAACCAGCATAAGTTAATCACAGACGGAAGTGTATTATCTGTCATAAAATGTGAGTAGGAACATTGGCGTGAATGCCGTGTCTTGCTTGCCTGCATTCAGTCGTTTCATACAGGCCTGTTGTACCAGCTACAAAATTTTATGTCCCAATCTGTAACGAACCCACTTTGGATTCACTGGTCTACAGGTTACCACAGGAGTGAGAGATGTTCACTTGTGCATTGTCGCCTCTGTTTTATAGGAAGAAATCGTTTTCGATAGGTTGTGAGTGTAAAAAGTGAATGGGATTGAATAAAAAGATAACTGACTAAAGTTGTTGACATTTAATCCTGTCAACAACGAACAATGAAACTTACTAAGATAACTTTCTACCAGATATGTGCATTTGTTGACAAGGGATTTGGCTAAAATGGTGGTTAAGTAACTTGTAATGCAAACTGTCTTTCACGTTTGTACCGATAGGGTAGAATTTTTTGACTTCTAACCGATTCACTTGTGATCATGGAGTTGGACATTATGCTTCAGCCCAGCTGTGAAACACTTCTCTCTACATAGTAATCTGCCCAGTTCACACTCCATCCTTAACAAATAGCCCCACATGAACTCACATCTGTTTGGTAAAGAGAGACTTACCAGTGTATGACACCGGGAATTGAATTTTCATGAACGAGAATTATTTTTCCGCTGAACCGTCTGTAATTTAGTAACAGCTGAAAGGGTTTCGCAGTCTCTCCGGATAGGAGATTTCACTGAGAACTGTAACTCTTCTGGTGGTCCGTCTCTAATTCCATTCTGTAAGTATTATTAATAAAAGCTCGGCTGAGTTCACATGTGAGTGTGCGTCTCTGGAGGTCCGTTTAAACAACACTTGTCGGGTTTGAAGGCGCTTTTTATGTTGCTAGTTTGAATCCACCCGAAATCCAGATGTATCGGGATTGAGTATTTTCTAAGCTTGCTTAAATAAGAACTTGAGATCTGTATGTTTGTTTCTAACTACTGAGTGATCGTGGAGGCTAACATAGAGATTTTAGAGGGGTTGACGCGCAGTTTTTTCTAAGAAGCTCAATATCACTTGCGTGTTTTTAGCTATGGTTGTACAGTTTGCTGGTAAATGTGAACTGTCTGTAACAGGGATCTTTGCACACGGTTCGCATACAGATACGCTTAGTCCGGTGTCGCCGAGGTAGTAATCGGCTTTATTTTGGTGGCGAATGTGTAAGATTTTGCATTTGCTAATATTGGTCTGCAACGGTTTAGGTAATTCAGATTGCTCTGTAGAGTTCCCACTTCAATCGGACACTCAAGAAACATCAAGAGAGTGTCGTCCGTGTAGAACAGCATTGGTGGTTCAACAGTGTTTAGCAGTTCGGAAACAAAAAGAGGGAACAACGAATGTACTTAGATACGTTTTTGTAAGACACTGCTACTGACGAGGAATCTTGAAGCTGAATCAACTTGCAGTTGGATAGTCATCTAGGTATTTGACTAGGCCTTCAATGTAGTGATAACTATGGAATGGATATAGAAAGATAATGCGAACGACACTATCAACGCCTTCGGAGAAATGAGGATAGGTCACAATTGTAATCGATTCGGAAATCTCATTCGCAGGGTCATCGATTGAATTTAACATGACAGTTGCCATGTCTGCTGTCCAGGCGTTCGAGCAAATTGAGCGTTACTCGCAAGTCAGTGTGACCCGCAGTTTGCATATGATAATTCCGCCTTGTCGAAATAACGCTCGGTTGTCGCGAAATGATAAAATGGATAATGTTGTGTACGTTCTGCTTCGCTTTGTGGTTCGGAAACGTAGCTTGTACGTGAAGAAGATAACAACAGACTTGTGATGTTTGATAATCGCTACCTCCTCGAATAAGCCCATATGAAGTGGACAGATCGCATGATAGACCAGGACTTTTGCCAGCGCGTATTTGTGGACGCTGGAGATACGCAATCAATTGGTTAATCAGTCAGGTTGCGCAACCTGCGATGGCTAGGTTACGTACTCCGCCTGTCAGGTGGGCGTTTACCTTACGAGAAGTTACAGTCCAAGACAGCCAACGGTTGAATAAAACTGTTTGTGGATCATACAATGACTTGGTCACAAAATACGATGCCCTTGATTGTTCCATTGACTAAAGTGTATAAATGTAAAGCATGTGTCGCCTGTCTGGCTGGTGTCCTCGTGATCATCTAAATCGCTGGTCCGAAATACTATCCGTGATGACAGTTGAGGCAGTTTATGGCGTAAGTGTATTAACCTTATTTGTAGTTCTTCCACATCAGTTGTTTGATCAGGGACGACCAGAAACCCAGTAAACCTTGGTCAGGCTCACGACTGTTGTGAATTACCGGATCAAGGAATCTCTACTAAATAGTTTGACGGAAAGAAGTGTGATTCTAGCCCCGTCTGAAATAAACGGCGTTAATCTATGCAAAACTAGAACCGACCAGTGGAAACTCGAAGCCCATCAAAGTGCAATGCCTGAAAAAAGAAATACTTTTTATCCGGGAAAGTAGTCCCTCGGATGTTTGAAATGAATACTTCTGTTGAAATCAGGAACAATAGCAAAACGTTAACATTCGCTGAAAAAACTAAATTCACTGTGTATCCTGTTGAGTGACCTTCCATGAGTCCGGAAAACAAGACCGAATTGCAATCAAAACAGACTGTCACACAAAACAGAGGTATATTTATGGTGAACACTCCGAACTGATGCTCAACTGCTTTGCCTATCTTCAGTTGTCGATGGCTTCTTTGAGTTATTAGATAACGCGTCATTTGCCCGGTATATATAGCATTGATTTTTAATCTAGTTATGCTGTTCGGTTTGTCTACCGTTTATCGCGCTAGTCGGTAGCTCGGATTAAGTCACAGAGCTTCATCACGACAGTCGACGTTTCTCATCAGCTGACCGCTATCTCGTACGATTATTGGCGGACATTTTTGGTTTTATTGATTCGCTTGCGACTGCGTACGTTCAAGCCAGTAATCGATATCAATTGCCGTTACGTCTTTCCTTTTTCGTTCTGTTGGCTCATCGGTAATAGTCATGGTAGTAACAGTACGATTGGACCAGTATTGATTATTTGTCCTATCAAAACCAAGTCATGTCGTGAGAATGACACAATACAATGTAAAGTATATCCTATAGCAACTTGATTAGGTCGGTATACTAACTTCAATAACTTCAAGCCACTTAGACAAAACAAGGTCCTGGTTGGTTATTTATTAGAGAAAGCTGTAAAAATGTGCTCAAATAACATTACATTAGATCATGAAAAGTTTATTCGTAGACACGTGTTAATGAGCATAATGGTACAGTTTAAAGGTGATACATCTGCTGGAAACATTACCAGGAGACTTGACATAGCAACTAAGATAACCTATTTCGTAACTCAGTTACGCGTTTCATTTAATTCCACACCAGTTTTGCGTCCAAGCTGAAAGATACATTGTTTGCACATGCCTCTTTTTTGTTTACTGTCTCATTTGTTCCTGCAGAAAAAGCTACATAGGCCACACAAAATGGTGCTACATCTGCTGGACACATTACCAGGAGACTTGACATAGCAACTAAGATAACCTATTTCGTAACTCAGTTACGCGTTTCATTTAATTCCACACCAGTTTTGCGTCCAAGCTGAAAGATACATTGTTTGCACATGCCTCTTTTTTGTTTACTGTCTCATTTGTTCCTGCAGAAAAAGCTACATAGGCCACACAAAATGGTGCTTATTGGAAGGCATCCGGGAGCATCATGGGGTGAGGACTACTGGAAGATTGCTAAAAGCTCATCCATCTGGGGATGCTGTGTTCATGGTCAAATCAAGCAAACCAATCAAAACGGCGGACGTGTTTAAGCTGATCCGTTGGGTCCATGGGTCAGAATTCGTTTTCTGGCAATCACAGGGGTTATTGCAATCCGATTACGCTTAACCCCAATATGCGTACAAAAGCACCTGGTCAAACCATTGAACTTTCCCAAGGCTAGGCATCCATACCTCGGACAGTATTCTTATGTAAGCGCACTAAGTTCATCACAAATCTTTACAACCCACATAACTGGGCCACATAACTGGGCTTTACCAGTCAGGAAAAATTGCCAGTAATTATTACCATCAGTTGATGCACTGACGTACTACCTCTGTCGAACCCATATAAGATGTGTAACATTTAGCCTCATGCTGAATCATTTGAAACAAGCTGGTTTATTATGAGTTTCTCCTCATGACCTAAACCGGGCTCATTCACAGTGCTTAAACACACCAATTATGTTAAAAGACGTCAGACGTCTGTTTCATGTAAGTTGTGTTCGGGGCGTGTCTAATAGACCTCATCAGCCGCTTTCAATTTCTGTCTCTGTGACTTGTAGACATCGAACTCGTGAAACTAATAGCGAGTAATGAAATAATTCAGACCCAGTAGAAAAAAGTAAAACCGAGAGCTGTGGATACAGTTACGACTTCATTGTGGTTGCAACTATTTTTACGGATGGTAATGCGTAAAGCAAATGGTTAAGGAATATGGTACAGACAAATGCCAATCACCCACAGTTTTATTGGTGCTTCTATCGCAGAGCGTTCGTCTGTTTGTCAGTTGTTGGACCAATGGCAGCAGTGCAATGTGGACACTCCTGATTGGCTGTAGTCCGGTCATTCCAACCAGCGGACACACGGTTATGACGTACTATCGTTTGCCAGCCAGCAGTCCATAACCTGCGGATCATCACAGACTTGTGTATTGTGGATTGAAATGTTACCCGATGTCTGCTCGTGGAAGTTTATCACTCAAAATATTCTGATTGAGCGTCCAATTCCAACAATAAAACCTTTTGTCAACATCTAAACGTTTGGGTGATTTAAAGAAAAATATCGGCTAGTATTCCTCCTCTTCCGATGAAACGAATCAGGAACATAAGAAATGAGTCGGTGCCCATGGACTGTGCTGTCTTCGATCTCTCTTCAGTTCGATTGCACTAAAGTGATCCAAAGCAATATGTGCGAAGGGGTGCCAACCAGGCTTCGTCCTTACAGAACGGAGTGGAGCCATAGACTGTTTGTCAATTGTCACATTGTGATGTTGACAGAAACACACCGGCTTATGACGTTCTAAATTGCCGCGGCATCGTGTAGAATCCAAAATCGTTGACAACTTGGTGCAATGACATGAGTCTTCTCATCGTGACCTTCTCCCAAACGAAAGTGCTGGATAACAATATCTGTCAAACGATGCATTCCGGGTAATGAGATAAGAAACTTTGCATCAAATTCCAGAAATGTAGAAGACAATCTCCCGTTTATCCGGAGTAGAACCTCAAATTAACAGGAAGCAGTTTATACAGACCCCTAATCTTTAATGTCTTCCTTTTTCCACGAGCACACAGGTTAGAAGAAATTCACATTTCACGATAACAGCTTCCAGGTGTACTAGCCATAAAACTTCTACCTTGGCTAACAGTAACTCAGCTGGTATTAATCGGTCTACCTTCGGTGCACACAGGTGATGATTAGCACTCAGTAAAATCCGATACGATTTGAACCGATTCAACTGGTCAACGACTACCAGCAGCTTTTGCCAATCAGAATACGGTAGCAACTATGCATTACTATGTTGGGGTTGCTTGATATGCTAAGGTACAATGTAACCATTTTTTATTCAACATCTTCTACAAGCTCGGTGAGTTGAAATTTTTTTAAACCCATAAATCTGGCGATCACCTGGAGAAAACTACACTACTAAATCATTGTTGTAAATACTACATTTTTTTCACTCATAACGATATTCTGTTTGTAGGACTATCAACCGATCGTATCTGTCTCCATTGGAATGGAGTAGGGGCATCAGGGATTTATGTTCCAATAATGTGTTGAAACGCACAACGATAACAATGTAACGTACAACAAAACCATCGAAGTTGTCTAACAAGTCACAACCTTGGAACACATCCAGAATGGAGTACATAGTTTGGGCCATACGAGTGACATGTACGGTCGCAATCGGCTCGAGTCAATGGACGGAGACTAAGTTGAAGGAGGCCACCTGAGTTTTCGAAAGAACAGCATTCAAAAACGCACTGTCGCCACAATGGCAAATGTAAACAACGCCACAGTGTTCTGCCTGAGATACATTAGAAAATATATGCAACGTGAAGTCACTTTTCGCAGGTTCGTTAGATTTTGCATATTCGCGAGTCAGCATTTTACAGAATTTTTGCAAATGGTTCCTAGCGGCCGTGCCATCATGAATGATCTTCCTTATTGAGTGGATATTTCCGCTTCAGACTGTTGCAGCACAGCTCCTGAAATAATATGTTTACTGATAGTAGCCATTGGGCAAAAATCCAAAAACATCGTACAGGCTAGAGATGGTAGATGGAATGTCCCCTACTTGTGGCTAGTTTCTCGAGCAGTTTGAAGCCTTCACTAAATTGATAATCTCCTGTATTCCACTTGTTACTCAACGTATGCTGAAAGACTAACGCGTGGCTACCTATTTCTAACACACTCGCAATGCATTCCCAATAGGCGAAACTATCGAGGACTTCATGGTTGTTAGACAGTCAGCTGGCCTAAGCGAAACCACACTCTAGACAGCAACGACGTCAAACAAAGTTGATTACGCGAGGATTTATGTGGCAAGAAGAATAAGCACGCGATAACGTAGTAATCCATATGACCGGTTTGACACACGCTTCCTTCAAACATGTGTTCAAGTTCTCCCGTTATACTGCCCGATGAAAACGACCTCACAAAAAGGGATGAGATAGCCTTAGTTGGATTTACCACCGTCCGACATTCAGTAAGTCTATTTCTTCCACCAACGGAGTATCTTCAGGTCTTCACGGACTTGCACTAACAACCTCAAATTATGCTGCGTGAACTACTGTGTGGACCTTAAACCTCAGCAAGACAATTACAAGTTGAGGGGTAAGATCAAGCCCCTGTGATAACTGATAATTTAGAAATGAGTACGATACCTTGCATTGTAACCAAATGCCACAACTATGTTTTTTCAAGTATTTCGGGGTTAAACACATAATGATGCGGTATATATCAACATGCCGATTGTGCTGAACACTATATTAGAGTGGTTGTCTCAATCCCATACCTTCATTACGTAATGGGCGTTTTCTTAAAAGACTCAAAAATTTAGTTGCCAACATTCGATTGAAAAGCAAAATAACCCCCAGTGATCATCACGGTAACGGACTTCGAACTGACGGTTAGCAAAACGTACACAATTCTCAACCACCGACAGAGCTGGCTTATCTTCCCGTGAATAGAATTTCTCTAACGTCCACTGTATCACTAAGCTGTGAGATGCTGGAATGGCAATTACAGCACGTACTGGTAGTGTAGATCCAAATCTTTAGATCAATCATTTTCACCTGGGTTAACATTTGGTGCTTCAAACACCCGATGAGCTTCGTCCCCAAGCGCGTTCTGTAACACTGACAACGATTTTATCATGGGCTCGCTCATCAGATTAACCAGCAGGGTGTAGTTGTATCATTCTACCTGGCATCCTCCCTAAGTTCAACCAATACATTATCCAAGTTTCGTGGCCCCGGAAGTGAGATATTTGCCTGTCCACCACTGGCTGCAATCCTGCTGGCTGGCCTGGGTAGCGTCAAAATCAAGACTGGGCTCCGGTCAGATCATGCTATCGTATAAAGCAGAGCGGCGGTTATAATGAGTAGTCAGGTCTATTGAACAATTAATTCGCCGATTTTCACTGGTCGATGACCTGCAATTTTTCATGTTCATATTCTGTTTGTTGTTCGTTTAACGCCTGTTAATTGGTTGCGCGGCGTTGGTCTTCGTGATTGATCCCGTTATCGATATACATACTCAATAGATCGGTATCTTGCGTGAATGTTTGCTGGTAAACCTAGTTTCGCTGGTTAGCCTGAGATTGCGTTCATCCCAGTCAACAAGTAGCATCAGTTACTATCACATGCCTAGCGTGGGTCGGCGTCTCCTATACCCATCGGACGGGTGGGCAAAACATACATGCAGGATAATACTGAATATCACCAGGATTTTTTTCGAAATACATCTTTCTGGGTAGTTGTTGCTATATTTCGGCGGTTTTCCTTGTCTGAAAATTGAACATACTGCGGGTGTAATTGTGTTGTCAAAGCACTACGAACGTCACGCTTCCGTGATGACCTTAATGATACGCTTGGTATTTAGTCTACGACGTCGATGTTAACAAACTGCGAGATAGTTAAACACGTTGTTTTAAACGTCTTGCGTTCGATTGCTGTTCCAAATTCATGAAAGTATGCCTTCCATCGCATGCCAATCATCTTGTACCGTTCTGATCGCAGGTACTAAGAGTTATGTTGAAACAGTTAGAACTCAGCACAAGGTTTAGTGTAGTAGTAAAAAACGGAATGTTGGCAATGAAATTGAATTACAGAGGAATGACGGGCCATTGTGCCAGCGATATATTCAGGCACACAATACAGCTGAATTATACACAGTCAACAATCCTGTGTGCTTTGTCACATTCCGAAACCAGTGGAACATACCAAAATACCTAGGACTTTAATATAAACACGTACAGAAAGCGGAAGAAAATAGGGCTCGTTTGGCTATTCCTATTACGTGATCGGACATTACTTGTGCGTAACAGAAAAACCAGTACCAGACCTGACCTTTTTTCACTTTACACATTAACTGGAAATACAAATATTCTTTCGTTCCTGACAGTTGTATAAGATTTCCTTGGAACAATAAGATGGTTCTACAGTCTAAATAGTTTTGCCTCTGTTGAAACACGTGATATAGTTACTCCCGTTTGGTGTAACACAAATTACATTATTAGTATGAAAACCTGTTAAGCGTACGCATTAGTCGATGTAGTTTGATTCATGAATTAACTAATCAAATAAATACGTGAATTAATTAGCGCAGTTAGCCAGTTCTGCACTACTTTCGGAAATCTGATTACAGTCAGTAGTGGAATGTAAGGCAACATTTTTCTGAAACAAATTGTAGTGGAGGAGTCAAAAACGTTTATGGCACGGTAAATTTTTCAGCATATTATCAAGTGCGTACTACAGAACAGGAGGTTATAAAGGCGGAAAAAAGGACCAATTATGAAACTAAACACCAAAGGGAAACATACGGTGACCTAATCACTATTCAGTCAAGAGCATCTTCATACTGGCAGCGCTTAACTAGCAAAAGAGCCTTTCTGAACATACAAAGTTGGACGCCAACGTCTCAGAGCTACTGTCTCAGCATATGATAACAATCGGGGTTTATCACAGTGCATACAGCAACTGCTATGCAGACCACTGATATCAGCAGTCGCTCGTCATCTGCTGAAGAGCCATCGCGAGATGATTCCTACACAGACATTCACAACTGTTTCCGCAGATGATAAGCCTCGGTTGTTACGATGTATTGAAGTAGTCGCTTTGGGACGTTAAAGTTCATCTCTGTGTGTTCAGAAAGACTCTTTCGTTGGTTTGGCGCTGCCGTGTAACGTGCGGATTGACTGAGTAGTGGATAGGTCCGCCGTACGTTTTCCTTTGATATTTGGTTTCATATTCAACTCCTGTGTTCTGCCTTATATTTTCCTGTTACTGTAGTATGCACTTGATAATATGCAGAGAAATTTGCCACTAGTAAAGAACTCTCTGGCTCGAGCACGTTTTAGTTGAACGACCGCAAAGGTATAAACATCAACTCGCTCTAACACCATAACCAGTGAGCTATCTGTACACTAACTGAATACAGAGTAGCCTGTTTGTTCTAAATGAGAAACAAGTAGTGTGATGAAGACGTAAACGTAGGGATTGAGAAAACTTTCTCCTAAAAATGCCACTCACATGCGTCATGAAAGAACAGATCGACTGGGTGCTTCAATAAAACAAACCATTTATTCTGAGATAAAGTTAAATCTGTCCTCATCAGACATTTATTTGAGTGTACGGAATGAGTGTCTAGCTCCAGTTGTTCATCCTTCACTCGGAAACATCCAGTACTCTTAGAAAATATCTTTTGTTATGATGGTCGGCCGGGCGCTATCGACTGTGAAAGATATACTATACAGAACCGCAGTGATCTCCTCTCACACATTATTCGACACCCTGTCTAGAATTAAAATTTTCATAAAATGGTAAGCACTTCTGCGAATGTAATTCCATTCGGAGAGCAGCGTGGAGAGTCGAGTGAGGTTTGATGTTCACAAAAAGCTGTTTTGCCACTCCCGTTATGGGATGATCGAACAACACGTAAATCTGCCCAGTGTCTACGAAGATGATGAAAATGCTTGGGTGAAAGTGTTCCGTGCACAGAAGATTTATCACGCTGAGGATAGGAAATACGCGAACAAAACAACAGAAAAGGAGAGAGAAACTCTGTCTCTTAACAACCGAGTTCTGCGTCAGTTTATAGTATATCCAAATGTTCACATCTTATGCATTACGACAAATCGAACAAAGAAAAAGATAGGAATAGCCGTTATGTGTTGTTTTCTGTTAACACTAAATGCGTTTGTCGTGTCGCAGGTTACATTCTGGTCGAAGTTAAAAATAAATAAACAGGAAACGTTTTCCAGTTTGATCACGATTTAGACATCGCTTTACCTAAAGAAATACCGATCCGCATCGGAGGTCAGCTTCTGTTGACCATTAGCGCGTCCTCAAGAAGCAGCTTTGTACAAGAGACGGAAAGTGATGTTCAATTTTCTCAGTTGCTGAGTGACTACGGAGGTGTCAGCAAGTTCCGGAACCCTCTCAGTATCTTGTACACCTAATCGCAAACGATAGGCCCACGCACAACTTGACAATACGATCTGTCCAACAGTTAGAATGTCATCTATTGTTTGATTGAATGTACAACAATTTTACGTTGGTCAATCCGGTTTATTCGTGGAACATTCGTCTTTTTAGCAAAATGGCTTGATAGAATATCGATTAACAACATTTGTCAAATTACTGGTTACAAAATCACTTCATATGGAGTCTTTTCTGTTTGAATTATGAACGTAAAACGACTTAAGCGTTGTGTTGTGGTCAGCTTGAAGTGGCCATCAGTACCGACCAGTAAAATGAAGATATATTGATGATTAGATTTCACAGTTTGCTTTGCTCTAAGGAGCGAAATACTTTAGTCGTATGATTGACTCTCAGGAATACACGGTGAAACGCAGCTGACACTTAATTGTGTGATACGAGGGTTTTGCGTTATATGCAATAGAACTCAATATTAGGGAAGCCAAACAACCCCAATGAGGTCGAAAACCGCGTTAAATTACTACAGCATAGCTCAGTAAACTGCTGTTAGAAGAACTTGAAGGGTTAGATGAGAAACTATGTATCTTAGGCGAACAGACCTGTTCTACGTGAGCTATTTTGAGAAGTAAAAACGTGTGTAGTATCACGGGAAAGTTAGCGCCGAGGTTTTTTTGTCCAAAAGTTTGTGGAATCATTCAAACTCGTCGTTGTTTGTTTATATGAAAATTTAGGAGAGATTACCGTCAAGGAAACATTCGAGGGAACGTTGAATACATTTAGTTACCGATCAGATTACCTGAACGGCTGATCTGCACAAGATAGTTTTATCCGATAGAGTGAAATGTAATATGGATGATTTTGGTGCTTAGAATTACTGCTGGTGAAGTTTGCATGGGGAGCCCGATATCTGCAATGAACGACTGCAAGAAAGTTGCAGCGTTTCAGGAAGTTTTTGTTTTGTAAAAGAAATCAGATATATTATACTTCAAAAGAGAATGGAGTGTCCAGTTATACACTGTTAAGCCACTGCAGTGGTGACGGTGTGACTTTCAACAGAACAACTGCTCACAGAACGAAACAGTGAAGAAGAAAAGCAGCAATGTCTATGCAATGATTTGGCCACTGGTGGCCCCACGATATCAATCCAGCTAGGGAAATTTTGGGACCGTTATCGAGGTGTTTATAACGCATCCGTCGGACGTATTCGTGAAAGGCTACTCATCGAATCTGGAACAAGCTGAGTGAACCAGCACAAGAAAATTCGATGAACAACACGAATAAGCATCGAGATGAACTCTGAACGAACACATTTTCAAAGTTAGGAAGAGGGTCGCCAAAAGTCGATTTGTTTCTGGTAATGTGATGTCCAATTTACGACTGTCCTTATATTATCATATCATGTCGAACTGTGGTAATACCGTCTCGCTCTCACTAGAAAGCGGCACCGTTTATTTTTTTCATGTGAAAATCTGGATTGATCAACGCAACTCTGCCTAAATTTCAACATGAACATTGTTGGCCGTTGGCCATTGGACATACAGCATCTTTGTACCCCTGCGTCAAGCCCAAGCAAACCAGCAGATTTTGTTGCAGAACCTGCAAGATTGTCTGTTAATGGCTGTGTAATAACTCAAGACAAACACACAATTTTTCTGCGTACCGATCTGCTTGACACTTTTTAACGTCTCTCCGTTTGACATTGTTTGGAATATTCGATTTGCTTTGTTTTTATTTTCACTCTGTTGTTAGTTCTAACTTACCGTTCACACTATTACGATGAACCTGTGTTAGCATATTTTACTTGCACAAAATGATACGTTCTCAAGCGAGCAGGGACTTTGTACTTAGAAAAAACTTACGTCAACGATCGAATGAGCGAACTATTGGAAAAGAGCCTTGGAATGTAGTGATGTGTCAACAAATCTAGAGAGTTAACCGATAACCACATGCCCTTACGTCAGGTCAGGAGCAATTTGAACATCCTATGAAATAGTGTTGGTCAATTTGATCAACCTTTATTGATGAGGGCACTATTGACTGATTCAACCCTAGCAGAAGCTACTAATCGAAAATTCGCACGCTGGTTTCAGTATTTTTCTGACCAGATCTGACGTTTGTGAACGGATGCATTAAACATCCAAAATGATTGCAAATTAAGCTGACCAGAACCTGAGATCAAGAATGCCGAATTCGGGTAGTTTAGCATTTTCCAGGACAGAAGGACCTTCTTCAGAGTCAGCTACCGGTAGCGTAGGAAAAAATTGAACAGATGAGAAATTCGGTAAGTAGGCTTGAAAGAGAAATCTGCGCAATGTGTGACCAAAAATCAAACGAGGGTTCACCAGATCATGTAGTGAAACGGAAAATAAATGAGCAGTTGTACAACCATATACAACTAATCACAGTAACTGCTCACAACAGATTCAATCACAGTAGATCCGATATAAGTTGGAAAATGTTCCCCTTTGAATGACAAAGAAACTCCAGTAAATCCGGTTCATTTGGTTTGCGAGAATGATTGGTGTCACAGTATGTGTGCGTTATTAACGACCACGTGAAAGCAGAAAGCAAGGCACGCGACGACCAGTTGATATATTAACTCAGACTATCAACAAATAGTTTTCATATGCAATAAACAAAACGTGCATGAAAAAGAACGCATAATGAGAGACCCTACAAATCTTTACGAATGCTGTCATTTGAATATTCACTAGCTCCCTTTGGTATTTAGATCGCCATATTTGACTACTCTAACACCAGACACTGTTTTGTCGTACGCGGTCTCCAAGGTGGATTGTGCAAAAACGTTTCTACATTCACCGAAACAATGTGTAAACAAACAATCTCACTAATCATTCTAACAAAAGAATGAAGTTAAAGGAAGTAAGCGAAAATTACGGTTAACTGTGTGCTTTTGAATGTTAAACAGTACACGTTATCGACCACAATTCATGCGAAGCACGGAACAAGACGTTCGTGCGTCATTTGGCGCCGACTGGATTTTAAAATGTTACTGCAGTGTCTATGAAGAGAACTTGTTGACAAACTAAGGCCTCAGGTGTGACCAGATCATCTTGCTTATACATTCGGTCATAGGTTCTAATAAACATAAGTGTATATACAGTTGTTTTATCAAAAACCTGCGATACCTCGGTTGTGAATAATGATCCAGATAAAGTACCTGGAATTGTCATTCTGAATAGAAGCGATTACATTGAGAAATTGAATGATATTCTTGCAGACCAGACCAAGTTTCGTAGAGTTGCCAACGAAAGGGACAAAACTGAGTATGCCGAACAATCAATCGTTGAGTGTCTTAAGTTATTAAGGACACAAAAAGTTGATAACCGTCCCTATTTATGGAAATTAAAACTATGGATTTCTGCCATATTCCGTATCGAAAGTTTACCGAAAGTCCATTAACCTGGTTTACCGGTAGTTCAAGACTTGATATGATGAATTCGCCTTAGCACATTCAACTGCGAAGTGGCTAGTGAAACTGCTTGAACCCGTCCGAAAAGCGATTGCCCCGCTCAGTCTACGTGATACGTTTGAATTTGTCGACTGCATACAGAATGTTAACATGAATTCACAGAAATCATGCTCATTAGACGTAGTGTCGTTATTCACGAACGTACCGCTGCTAGAAACCGTCAATTTTATTTGTGATTACGTGTCTGAGACCGGATCGATATTGGTTTACCAATAGAGAAAATGGCAGAGCTTTTGCTTCGATGCACATTCGGTGTACAACTGTTATTCAGCGGCCTGTTCCTATCGACAGACAGATGGTATAGCAATGCGATCGTCGCTCGGACCTCTCTTGGCCGATATATTCACGAGAAGGCTTGAATGTATCATGCTTCAATCTGCCATCAGCCAGTTCAGTCAGTAGCACAGATAAGTAGACGATATATTTTTCATTAGTAGTTCGGACAATAATATATACATAGTATTCGACAAGGCCAACCGCGCCCATCAGTCAGTTATATTCACGCTTGTGAAGGAGACTAAAACTAAATCTCTCCTAAGTGTTCATTCAAGTCGACCGATAGACGACACTATTCAACGCAGAATTTATCGCAGGGAGACCCGGACATATCGGTACACAAACTTTCACACATCCGTGTTCCTAAACTAAAAAGAAATCTGGTATGCTGCTTGAATGACAGAGCATACAGATGCAGTCGGAGCAAAACGAAGATCATATAGTTTCAGTTGAAAAGACCATTACAATTCGCCCACACTCTTCACCAGTGGGCTTCCCGAAAACGGCTAGTCAAAACATTAATCCTTCCATGACCGTGTACGTAAACCCATAAAAAATTATCGCATAGATTTGTCGCTTCTCTCACAGACTTCGTAGGATTCACATGATCAACGTTATATAACAAAGTCTCTTGACTCATACCAGAAAAAGCTACTGACTGACATCTCTTGCGTCAGTGATATGTTACCTATCATCTTGATGATTAAACATTAAAAAAGTGTTTGCTACGCGTTTCTGCTCTCACTGAATTTGTTCAGCGGATACAGTAGACAGTGAACCCGAATTCTTACAGAACGCAGTCTGTAATAACAGCTACCCAGAACGATTTATCGCCAGAAATTTGATCAGAACGTCACTTTAACTT
>LOND01002208.1:15628-34243 GCA_014220965.1 Paragonimus kellicotti | reverse complement strand
AATAACTTGTGTCATTCAACAGTTTCTTACAAAACTAAACTCAACACAACAGCTGATCATTCGTAGGAATGGTTGTTGCTGATCAGTCCATGTTCGGTTACCAACTGTCTTCATGTCCGGGCCTTGAATAGTTGCATGCTGGCCAATAAGATTGCTGCTCAATCCCTTATCATTATAGTCCATTTTTGGCCAGCTTCAGAGCTGATCAGTCCATGTTCGGTTACCAACTGTCTTCATGTCCGGGCCTTGAATAGTTGCATGCTGGCCAGTAAGATTGCTGCTCAATCCCTTATCATTATAGTCCATTTTTGGCCAGCTTTAGAGCTTTTCGTTATTGATAATCCATTGGAAGCTGTGATGCGTAGTCACCTCCACGAAGAGAAGGTCGACGTTTCGAATACACGCGTTAACTTACATCCACTACTTCGTCTATATTAATGGTCTGTGACTTATGGTGTTTTTCGTTGGACTTTGTTCTACGTCTACTTTCCCGGGTTCTCAAATTTATATTGAGTTCACAGAGAGTTCCCTGGTTCTATTCTTCGAATACACGCGTTATATTACATCCTTTACTTCGTCTATATTAATGGTCTGTGACTTATGGTGTTTTTCGTTGGACTTTGTTCTACGTCTACTTTCCCGGGTTCTCAAATTTATATTGAGTTCACAGAGAGTTCCCTGGTTCTATTCTTGCAAGTTTCCAAACCCCAAAGTCATAACAACTCTGTAATTGCTATTCTCGTTACTGTAAAGTCTGCTGAATAACAGATTCATATTGCAACGTTACATTTTATTTCTCATCGCTATCTTTGCGCAGTTTGTTCATCCAGACATTCACTGTGTCACAGTACAGCTCAAAGCCTCATTGTCAAATTTCCTCTTTCAAAAGATTTTAGGAACGTATATTCCTCAACTATATCTTCGGTCCTGTCGTTTGACTGGATAAGCTGTTCGTTTGATGTTCCGACAAAAAATTTTCAGAAACAACACGAAGTGCGTCAGCGTAAATTCAGATCAATAATCAAATAACAATACTTCCGATACGCCACAAGGACTGAGTTGGCCGGGTAGCCGATGGATGCCGGCTTATTTGGTGACACTGTCAAGTTAATCGAGTTGAGAACATCTACGAAATTTTCGACCCTAATCAAGTCAGATTTGGTGCCATGTGCAAATTAAACAACTGTGATCGGTTGCCAGGCACTTTCGCGAATTTTCCGTATCATCCATCTATCTTCTTTTTTTAAGGTTTCGTTCATGGCAAATGTCGATTTTTGATACGTTGTCCTTTATATAACTGGCTGTGCTTGATCGACAGTGAATTCCGTATATTTACTTTAACGTCAGATGGATATACTGAATTCATTTCCGCTGCGAGATCTTGTGATTGCCCATTCACCCTTCCCCTGAAAGTCAAACTGTGCCATTCGGCAAGCCGCTCTTTATTTTCGGAAAGCACCACTTTATCAAGTCGACTCTTCAGAACTTGCGGCCAAGCAATCTTTAACTCGTCATGCAGCTATGTAAGCAGTTGATCGTTTTCAATCATGTTCTACGGTTCTACCTTTCCATTTATCGGTATCGTACTACAACCCACTTAATCAGTGCAGCCGAATAATTGTGAAGCGATCAGCAAACGATCCATACTATTTCTCGTTGATTACTCTCCATCTCTTAACCAAAGATTGGTTTTGTCCTAGTTTTGGGATCCACGAGGTGGGGCGTTTCGAAACTATGGATGAGCTGGTAACTTTTCGCGTCACTAGCCGAAGCTGTTATCCATCCAGACACCAATCCTATGAGCCTCGTTTGATGCGGGCAAGTTAAGCACAGTTGACGTGTAAATTCTCCGCGTGCCCTTGGTAAAAAAGTAAGCGCATTCTAGTAGTTCGAGGACGGATGTCTTTCACACCGACAGACTACGAGCAACTGACAAACAGGGAACACATCAATTTTTATCTTATAAGGACAAAAATGCAAAGAACTGGGTTGAGCATGCTAACATGTTACTGAATGAGTTGATCACGTTACTCTGTTCAATGGCAACAAACGTCCAGTTAATTCACCGAAGTTGCTGACGAACTTGTGAAGGTCTTCTTCCGTCATTCTAATATGTTCAGCTGTTCGTCACTTTTGCGTACACTCCCACAAAATCTGGAAACAGTTTACGGTGTGCCACTATTGTGATGTTTGAAGGTGAAAACGTTCTGTCTGACGCCAATGAATTCAAACTGATAGGTAGTTGACCTGCTTGTGAATAACTCCAACGTCATACAAATTACTATGAACGTTACAAATTGGTAACTAACCTAAGTTTTACCTAGTACAGCTGTGACAAACTTCCTGAGTTCCAAATATTCTCATAACTAGTCGTTGTCTTCTGAGATGCACTGTTCTAAACGAAGCGTTATGTCTAAGAACTAGTCACATCGATATCGAGAATCGTTGGATAAATTTCGAGGTCGTTAATCGGAAATGTCCTTACGAATGTCTGCCGGATGAATGAATCAGAAATTGGAGCACCAATAGTGTTGATAAGTGGATTAATCTTACTTCATATCGGAATTACTGGCATCAATTACTCAACGCTGGCCGACCTTTTTGGAACGCAAAGAAAACGACACTGATATTAATCTTCTGAGTGGACACTACAGATGATGGTGGAATAATCGAGTGTACATCCTGATCGCCTAATATACACAGCGTAGTGTTAAACAAGTGGGACGCACAGTGCTTCAAATTTAAGTGAGATTACGTGGACCGGATGTATTGAATAGCCCAAACGCTATTAGCTTGAAAAAGAGAAATGTCCCAACGAGCGAAGGCTAGTGGACGAATAGTTGCAATGAACAATGACAACCAAATAGGGAGAAGTGAACGGACTTTCATTCCACGTTATGAGCTCGTATTTCAAATTGAAAGTACGAGCGTATAACCAACAGCATGTGCTTTCGACCTAGATAGTCCGGATATCGTTTTTCTCGACTGTCAGTAGTCTAATGTCAGTGAATCCGGTTCACTTTTTCCCCAGGCCGCATCGCGATCCCTGTGGACCAACAACTCGGTGGCACAACTTAGTCACTTCATGTTTTCTGACAGGTCAGTGTCTCGCCATATCACTGCGTTAGTGATGGTCTTTCCTCGGTGGGTGCTTGGTCCAGTGTTGTGTTTGTCTGGAACAACAGTTTGTTGCAGCTATCGCAGCCGACACAAGCAAACGCATGGTAGATGCCAGTGTATTGCCTCCGCGTGCTTCTAACAAATCTATTCAGTTAGCGTACAAGGTTTTTCCAAACGTTTTTGCCATTTCTGGGGATATCTTTAACAAACTTGATACGAATAAAGTTAGGCAAACTGGACGTCGTGGTTAGCGTGTTTCTAATACGTGGACTAAGAAGAAGGCATCGTTAAATGCAACCTCTAATATTCAACTTTTCAACCACATCAGGTGAACTTTCCAGCTGGGTATTGTAAGCAAAGCCATATTAACGAGGCAACAGAGGCCACACCGATTTTGTTATGTTTAGGTCAACAAGCCTTGTGCCCGAACGGATTGGCTGAATCCGTTTACCATTAAGTGAGGATGAGACTACAATTGCGGTAGAACCATGCGTGCTGGATGTGACTGATAGGAGCCCCAGAATCGCATCGGTTTTTGTGGAAAAACAGACCAATATGAACCATTCCAGCTTGACCAAGATACACTGCGACCTGCTGACGGTGCGATGTAACGAATAGAGAATTAGACGTTATTCTCCGAAGTGAGACTATCGGGAGAAGATACGAAGTAGCGCGTCTTTTGGATGGAACCGTTTGTGCCTCTTGTATCCAATAACCTGTACCCTCTGCATGCTTGTTTTGCTACGTAAATGGCAATGCAATCATTGCATTTGGTGTTGTCGACGCGGTATGTCTGGTTGCCCATAGAGACTGGATCCTTACGGTTCATAACTAATAGTAACATGGTGTTATTTGATCAAAGCACAGTCAAGATGGCGTACTCAGAGTAAACAGGGCCAGTTTTTTAGATTTTCGTTCATGATGCAGCATTTTTACAATATATCCTAATGATCTTGTCCCTCTTTTATCCCTCAGTCGATATTTCACTGTGTTCTACCAAAAGAACACCATAGTTACCTTCGAGTTACTACTAAGTTGTGCGACAAGTTTCGAATCATAATTTTCCCACAATCTGCTACTATCCTGTATATCAAAAAAGTTTACAATAATTTTAAACATATAACTTTTTAGGCGAATTCGACTTATTTTCACATTTGCAATGAAATCAAATCGGTGTACGAAACATAAAACTGACATCAATAGCTTGAACACTTTCAGTAAGACAAAACTGCATATTCCCACTCACCGCCGCACGTTCTTTTTGGAAACCGAACTTTTCTAAGCATGTACCGATTTCAGCTTTATTCAAGAACCCGTCTTTATCCGTGTCAACCGAGTGAAATTCTTCTTCTAACACGTGAAGCAAATCCATTGTGCAGCGGATGAATCTAAACGATAGAAAGAAGAGAACGGATAATCTATTTCAAAAATGTTTCATAGTTTCTTCGACTACGTAACCTACCATAGGCAAGATTACATATGTTTGTTGTCAGACTAAAGCTTGGAGAACAATTAAGTAGCCGGAATAGCTTCCGGGCGACTTTCCGTTAGTGATTTTTAAATCCATAGGGCATGGAATGTGTACACAAAGATAGAACAACCACCGAAGTTTGTAACATTGAGGAAAGAGAGGTCATATACAGTTTTGTACCATATATCTCTGGAGCATATTTCACCATATCTCATCAGGTACACACTGCAGTCTGCGGGCTAATATGCCAAAGTTCGAAGGAAATTGTGAAGCTGAATAACAAAACCAATAATCGTCACAAACGCCTTCTGATGCTATGCACAACGAATGTAAAGTTCTACTTCCAGGGAACTGGCTATACACAAATCGATGGTGTTGCTATGGGCAGTCCACTCGGTCCGCTACTAGTCGATATTTTCGTTGCTTACCTGCAGACAAACATAGACGCTGTCATCAGTCATGCTCATTTCTACCAGCAGTATGTCGACGATATCCTAGAATTTACCGACACTAAGGAGATGGCAACGATTATACTCGACTGAATGAACAAGCTGAATTGCAAAATTAGCTTCACAACTGAACCTGAGCAAGATGAAACTCCAGACGATTTTAGCTATTCCCATGCATCGCTGGAACAACGACTGTGTACTGCGATCTGTCTACCGGAAACACAGATTGTAACGTATAGCGAAAAGAATTGATGGATCTACTGCAATCCGTTTGTGAACGCATAACGCTGGTTTCCTTGGCGTTTCGCGAAAGCAGCAGAAAACGAAAAAGCCTACTGTTCACTGTCTGAAAAATGACTTGAAGTGCTTCGCCTGGCTCTGTCTATGGTGGCCGAATTTTTGCAAATGTTCCGTAACTGACATTTTTGCTGCCATACATATTGTATTCAAAACCCATATGAGGAGATACTTTGAGCGTTGAGTACGGAGTGCTCCAACTATGTGACCGTCGTCATGCAAATCGCACGCATAGGTAAACTGGAAAACAGTGTTTGGCGTGGAGAGTGAGAACACTGGGAATTGAGGCGATGTGAGTGCAGCATAGTATGTTTGGCTGATGTGTAGTCGCAGTTTAATGCTGCTTCCGATCATCAACCATGAAACGTGCTACATCGTCTCCTTCGCATGACAAAGACATGGACTCCAGTTTCCTCAATGTCTTCGGAAAGGTTAGTCAAGAACCGAGTGGCTTAGAATTCTGGTAAGTGTAAAACGTGTAATATCCATTACGGATTAGAATCTGTTTGATAAGTGATGTGTATGTATACGTTCTGCCTAATGAGCATCGTGTTCTCAAACGTTTTCTGGCTCACGTTGTTTCATGTATTTACTTTTGCCTGCATCACTATCATCAGATGTCCATCAGATATGAGTAGTATACAGCTGATAGATGATAGGTCTGAACAACAAATTAATCAGCGTTTAAACACAAAGTGATAAGCGCAATGTTAAATAAAATCGCAAAGTTATCCAACTTCAATGGCAGATTTGGTCCATGGCTGACAGTTATTTAAACATTTGCTTGTTTATTGAACTTTGTATCATGTAAAGCCAGCAGGTTGACCTCTTCTGATGTCGTTACTCGCTTACTAAATAAATCTTGAGTTCGCGCCTGATAAGAGTAAACAAAATTGTAACGACTCGAGGCAAATGTTTCCTTCCGTTATTGGTGAACTGATTCAAATGGATGTGAGGTAACATAGAAACAGTCAAACCGCGTGCACTGTTAGAACACTAGTTTTCGAAGACAAACTATCCAGAAAGAAAATTTCGCCAAACTGAATAACAGGTTAATCAGGTTTGAAAGTGCCTCATGTGTCGAGCGTTTTCACTTAGTACTAATTAGGTATAATCGATGAAGATGAACTTGGAAGTTAATGCGTTACAAAGGATCCGGTCTAATATAGAAGCCAGTATCAGTGCGGTTTGCTGTAAATTCGATCAAGTTGGTCTCATGGTAGTCACCACTTGTTGGCGCGCCAAAATTTATGAGTTGAAAAGTTTGCAGATTAGAAGAAGGTGAGGATGCCTATGTATATCTGAAGCTGTTAGACGGTTTAAAATGGTAGACAAAGTCCTAAATTTTTTTCAGTTCCACAGGGGCAGCAATAGGAAGGTTATGAGAGCCATAGAACAAACACCGGAACAGAAACTTAACCAACGCCTATCTAGCACGCAGAAACCGCGTTGTAAAATGCACCGGTTTACAGCTGACTACTTTCAACAGTTAACGGTCGATGTTGTCCAGATTCCATTTCAATGGTTCTGATATTAATGCTACTGAGATACTCGGTTTGGTGACACAAATTTGTGCATCACCGAGGGTCTTCGACTCAACTACCAATGGAGCGGTTTCTGCAAGCGCCGGTGAGCTGTTCCATATTGAACACACTTGGACATTGAAACGTTCTCTACAATTCAGACTGTTTTCTTGATGTAGACGTCGTAGGTATTGTTACCTCAGAGATGGTTAATTCTGCTAGGCATAAATATATCCCCCAAGTAGTGTTGGTTTCGTCGGAGGATTCTATATACTGAAATAATACATTGTGTAATATGCCTACAAATCATTCGGAACTACCCCAGTTTGCGCCATCTATATGGGTAGGGGAAAAGACGCAGTATCGTATATCGTTTAGTGGCTATACGTTGCATATTCTCAATAAGAGTAACATCCTTCCCGGATTAAGAAAGACAAGTTTAGGCAGTTGGCCCAAGTAGGAACGCATCAGCCAACTGAATACTGTGCCGAAGCAGACAAGATGTTACCGCCCAAACGGTCTGTTGAATAGCACAAGTGCCGAGTTTGCTTCTTTGGTAATTTTCACACTGTTAAAGGACAAGTTCATGTTAACTGAAACAGTCGTTTGCAAATGGCGCTCGCAGCAATTGACTCCCAGATCTTTGTCTCTCATAATGTGTCTCGTACATTGCGACTAACGTAGATTCATCACGTTACACTTAGCGATTTTAAACGAAAACCGGCTGGCTGCGACCCGTCGAGGTGGATGTTTTTAAATCAATCTACAGTCTCCCAGTTTCGATCGTATTTTCCAGTGTACGCCAAATCTTACCGTCATCACTATATTCTAATAACGGAGTATTGACGAGCTGTGGGATTTCGAACAAAATTGTGATGAACAGCAGAAGTTTCAGTAGGAAACCTTTGTGATACACCGCAGGTTACACAACGCCGATCTAAATAGCTCTGTTGACTTTGCCAGTAGAACGTCTATCTCGTAGGTGATTGGTGAATTAGACTGAGCCAACCTGTGATAGATTCAGGATAGAAAACTTGAGTTATTTATGTTTCCCCATATAAAAAATGTTTTGACACACATGCTCCCCTTTAGTTATTCATCACTGAGCGTACCCAGTACATTTTTGGTCATAAATCAATAACTACTTATCAGTTCAAATTCAGTGGGTGCTCACGATCAGTGATGGGGTTTAACGCAGCATTATGCGTCCTTTGTAAGCTTCTAAAAATCGCACTAGATGAACCATGAAAGCTGACGTTAAAAGTAGGAAGTGAATTTCGAGTTATCGATATCCACCCGTGTAGTATCTGGGAGATACTGGCAGACTGCCAAAAAACACACGTAAATTTCGTCCAATTCAACGATTTTACTTTTATTCGCGATGCAAGCCTAAATGAAGAACTACTTCTTAATTCTTGTTACACAACGTGCATTCTCTTCAAGACTTTCCTCGAATGGTAATCTGCTTCAATGGATTTCTTCGTCTGATGTGGTCACCTTTTCACTAAAAGTCACCCTGCTTCCACGACAGGTTGCCAGATCTTACAAATGCACTTCAGTTGAGTTTTAAATCCTGTTAAATATCGAAGAACCCTAATCCGTTTCCCAGTTTGATGTAGACTTCGAATTTCCGAAAACAATCTAGTCAGCTTCATTTACACAGATAGTTTGTCTTGTTAGGTTGGGTGGTTGGATGCTACCAATTTCATTGCCCAAACTCAGTTAACTCACACTGTGCATCGTTAGATCGTATCCACTTTTCGGTCTTATTGTGGATTGCTCTGAGCAAGTTCATTTTATATCATTGATTAAATCGTGCCTACTCTCCAGAAACCACCCGTTACCACATTTTTAACACTCGCGTCTCTCAAATGAAAAAAACCTCCCTAAGGCATTAATTGTAACCTACTGTCACTAAATTCCTGGATTTTCATAGGCAGGTGTACAGAATGTACAAAATTCTGTAACCGTAGACAACCAGACATCCTGATCAAAACTGTGTGCATAATGTGCGTTGTACCGGATACAGTCATGTGACTACCTACCCGGTTAAACGACCGTACAGTCATCAAGGTTTCAAGAGTATACATGTTGACTTTCATGAAGACCTGTGTTATCGAAACCTGGCACTAAAACTGCAGTGCTCGCTGTTATGGTGGATTACCAGACTTGCATTCCGCAGCGCAATTTTTCCGTTCTCCCATAAAGGACGACACAGTGAATTTCTGTAATACTATTTCTCATACATAGTAAATTTTCCACTTAAACTGTTTACCTACACAGACAGTAACAAAAATAATTTTATGAAAAACTGTTTTTGTTGTGTACTGGGCACGGGGCACTGACAACCAATGGAATGACACACACTGTTCTTGAAAGCGACTCGCTTTGTAATCAATCTTAATTATCGGGATTTTTGATGGAATGTTAAGTGCTAACCATAAGTAAGTGCGCTACATTTTACACGGATAGTTAGGAAATGAATCTCTAGTAACTGCGTATACATCAGATATAATCTACCTTATTCGTCAGTTTTCTTTTGTCAGAGCTCGGTCTACTTTGAATAAAGTCCGTGTTCTTACCACTAGTAACAACAGGGATGGTTATTGATGATCATTCTGGGACTTGGTTGATAAAAGTTGAATATCATTCGCAACTGATCTTGAAGTCTGGTCGTCAGTGGTGCACATTCTTTTCGCTGCCGAGATATGAGCTCCAGTCCACTGTCTTATGGGATCATTGTATTGACAAATGAGCCACCGACCTCACCTTACACATAATCAAACCATCACATGTAATTAAGCAATGACACTCACTTGAGCTTACTGCTCAATATGTTACAGTATGTATGGAGAAGACAGAGTGGTTGTCGGGTCAAATTGATGATTTCATGATACGGACATCTCAGTCAGTTTGCAATCCCTCAACCAAGTAAACTTTCTAGGCCATGTGTTAAGTAAGGATTAGTGGGCCGAAACTTCGGTAATATAAGTTTTACAGTATTCAGCCGATCGCAGTTTTTGTACTCACCATCTGATGAAGATGATAACACAGCTAATAATTATAGAAATTATGGTGAATTTGTTGGCCTGAGTTGTAGCAAGTTAGGGATATTAATGAATCTTCAACTATGTGTTCCATGATGGTGAACAGGAGCCTTTGCAATATCCCGGGCATTAGGAGAGTTACGCATGCAAGCTGCTGTTTTAGTTTGAGATCCAGTTGAACAATTGGTGTTGTGTTGTACCTCAGAGTTACTGGTAATCTCCTCGGGCCTGATGTCAACTATCAGTGAAAACAGAGCTGCCGGCAGATAACAGTCATTAACGCCAATGTTATACATATATTTTTTGGCGGCTTGCTACCTCAGAGCTGTTGTCAGTTAAGTGGTTGATTTCTTTCAAAAATACTGAAGTCGAATCCACTGTGTTTGAATCGTGTTGTTGTTGTCAGCGCCAGACTAATAAACTCATTGAAAATGTTAACAAAATGTAGTATGTTATTGGTCTAGAAGATCGTTCAGCTCTTTCAGATCCAGCTGCATTTGCTTGGACTTCAAATAACGCAGTCATTTTGAAGGCCAATGAGCTTAGCATAAATAACTGCAATTTTATGAATTCTCGTGTTACAACTCCAAACGACCCGTTGAAATTTCAGGTGGAATGCTAGGTTTTACACACCAGCAACACCAGAGTTTGTGTACTACTTTGGGCAATGCAGAATGTCATGCGACGTTTTACAATTGTTCTGATCGATGCAGAATCACTAAATAAAAGCCCATTCTAAACCATGGACATCTTATTACAGCAGTTTCTATTAGTGCTACCCTAAGTTACAGCAATCCGGGAATGAAGCCAACAGACTGGAGATAACCTGGACCGTAACAAATTCGGACTGTAAACGAGTATTTTGCTAATCTCTTGAATGCGTTCATATAACCCTATGTGAAGTTAATCCACCATATATTGCATGGTAGTGTCATAATCTAACAATTCAACTCCTGCCATGTACATTTGGGTAGATATGGCCTGTGGTTTGTGTAACAGCGTTGCTAGTGAAAAAGAGATGTGAGTTATCACGTAGCAAAAGGCTAAAATTATATTGGACTTCCTCTTGATAAAATGGCGAGAAAACATTTGACAGTTGCAAAACACACGTATATCAAACAGCTGGCAAGCTAAAAAAACATGTTTCATGTCGCCGAAACCATGAGTTTGGCACGCTATGGAGAAACCTAATCACTACTGAAAAAATGCATTCAGCGTTCAATCGTTTCAAAACCTGTCTCGACCCCGTCTATCGTGGAGATGGATACCTTAGATGTAGGTCAACAAAAATGGTTGATCCAATTTCGAACTCTGAGAAATTAAACTGGAACAACCACGGGAATTTGATCTGCCACCTTCTAACACTCCCACTGCCTGTAGCTGGTGGTCTGACGAGACAAGTATTTTGAGTACAATTCTGAATAGTTTTGCGACGTTAGTAATGTAACTTAGTAATGTAACTGTTTAGAGTAGACGGCAAGTTTGACAAACTCTGTCCATAAAGTGTGACAGCGAAATGATTATAAAAATGGTCCTCGCAAGCCGGCTTTCATATACGAGGTGTTTCAAGAAAAGCATGTAACTAGTTGGTAGCTTCACTGAACTAGTGTATTAAATACAACTCGTCGTCATAGTCACTTGTGTTGTGTTTTGAAACACTGTAGTGTACATTCTTCAAAACGTTCCTACTGTGATCTCCAAAATGCTAAAGCTTCCAGTCCGGTCAATATAGATTCTAATTATCCCCAGGAAGTCCACGATACTGGCATTATGTAAGTTCCATGCTTGGTCAGAGGGAACCGTTGCAAGAACTTTTGTCACTCTCGAAAGCTATAAACACGAACTAACGGTGAAAACTTAATCATTAGCATTTACTGTTTTTATGGTGAACACAAAACTTTACAACAATTGTGCATACATTTCTGATGCAGTGAACAATTTACTGATTTGAAGTTAAAGTTATCGAATGAATAAACCTATTAGAGACATAAAACTTCAGAATTTTATTTGATGAGATGCACCGGAATGCGTTCCAGAGATACTGTGCAACAACTGTCTCTGGCATTTCCATTTAAAAGTTATTCAACCAAATCGAACACTCGTTTATGACATTGAAGAATCGATGCACTCACATCTTGCATATCAGGACAGACTATTTATATCATGACACATCTGTCGAAATGATGGAGATCAGTATCCTCATCATTGCACAGACGTTAATTGTATTTTCAGAGAATTCAGAATGATTAATGAAGAATGATAGGTGGTTGCGACAGTGATTAGCTAGGATGAAAGAAAACCTCTTCAAGACATGGTAAATGATTCCACGTTGTTTGTTTCTCATAGGCTAAAAAATAACTTCGTCATATTGCTGGCCTATGAGATGAAATAACGAATTAATGCTTGCAATGTTAAGGTCGGTTCTGGCGGCTGCAGAGTTCTGCTGTGGATTTTATGCAAAAGCTGGAAGCCTGTCATATATCTGCCGAAAATAATGTAACCTAATACGTTTTTCCTGTACCGGAGCTTTGGATGCAGTCAAATCAGTTAATTAATTACATGTTTTCTATAGTCTGCGCCCGAAATCTTTCGAAGTTCTGTTCGCACCCGTTTATTAGGTCCGCAGACGAAAGAGAACTGATGAGATTCAGATGGTTACTAATTACATACTTGTCATTAGTATTGCACACGAATAGAAAATAAAAAACGACACGGCATTATCTGATACTACCTAAACGCTCATGGAAAATAGTTAAAATTGGTAAAAGTAAGCGGTTTTTTTATTTTGGCTAGTCAGGGTGTCTCTTAGTTATTAAATGCGTATCTCATGATAATTCGGCATTTCGTGGTTCTAGTGGATCAGCTTCGAAAGCCGAATTTTGTCACTGGTACCTGCAACGTATGCTTATTCTCCTAACTAAATGATGTTCTAATATTCTAGATTGGCATTTTCCATCATGCGTTTTTGAAAAAATTTCGTGATATTTCGTGTGCTAACCTACAGAATAGACATAGGTCTAATTCCCAAAGCTGTTTCGAGATTCTGATAGTTGTGAACAGTGGTGGTGTCGTTCGTAGCTCGGGTTGATGGTTTTGGTATTGGTATGTTCGCCGAGCTTGACACTTGGGTTGTTTCGAGATAGCTGAATGCTGAACAGGGAAATTTAAGGCAGTCAGGTATTTTAAACGATCGTGTTCTTCGTAGGTACCCATCCTAATAGTACTCACCACCGGATTAAAAGTGGATGTAAGTAGTATGTGTTCCTAGGGAAATATATCAGTTAAGTAAGGCATAATTTTTGCAAAATTTGACCAGACTAGAAAATAAGTTCTGCCCATGTTATTTTGACCCTGTTCTTTTTATTTCGGAAATTCACGTAGTTCATCTTTCAGAGGTTGATTGGAGAGTAAACGGACCACAAGCTCTGATTTACAAACCTCACAATAAACATACAGAATTAAACTTTGGACATTTCTTCAGCAGTTTTGTATTCGAATACAAACTAGCAACCTGAAATTTGTCGACCGAGAGTTGCACTATAATGAGCTGTTTACAGGCAAAATGGCACAAACCATACTTTTACTTAAAACTCCTTAAAAATTGTCAAAATCGCCGACGGGTACATAAAATACGCGATCAGGTGAATGAATCCGATCATTTTTAAACCTTACTGAAAATACTCTATTGCGTTCTACCAACCGACTGTTTAGAGCCTGGCGCTAATATATCTTGTGTGCTGAGACGTTAAACGAGATTTTAAATCTGCGGAACCAAGAAGTTCTCACCTTGAAGGTCTATCGAAAATAACGCTTGAACTTCATTTTTTTCATCAAGAGCTGTAGTGGTTTTCTAAAATAATCAGTTCTGTTAATAAGCGTTGCTATCTTTGTAAACACTGAGCTCATAAAAATCTTGTGTTTACAGTGTTCCTTTTTGTAAGAGATTCAACGGTGAACGTAATAATTAAACCTTGATGCTTCAAGTTAAATTCAACATGCATGAGCCATTGTAATCCACATAACTGTTCACGTACTGCTTCCATGTGTGTGATCTTGTCAACTGAGCGGACGTACATAAGGTTCATCAGAAAATCTTATCAGCTCAGTTGTGTTCCTTTCGGGCACATATTCGGTTGTTGAGTTCCCTTTCTAGAAAAACTTACAAACAGACCTATGCAATCCGTTATTTTGCCACCCATACTTTCAGAAACACATTTGACATTAGGGATAGATAACTATTTCCACCACTTCAGTAGCTCATTACGTAAGTGTATCACTTAAAGTCTGAAAAGTCGGACTGGAAGTTTGTGAACACCATTCATACCTAATGGTAGATTTTACGTTGAGTTAATCTTTCCGGTTCGTCCTTTTCCCGTTACAACCAGAGAGACCCCCGAACTTTTGTTAGTAACCGAACCACTCTTTGGTAGATTTGTCTACCTCAAATGCTTCAACCTAACTGGTAAGCCCTGATCATAGGGTTATTAAGTAAAGTGAACGAAATTTTAACGGATACTTTCCGTGCATATGAAGATTAATTATACCAAACTAGACACTATTTAACCATGCTTTATATTCAGTTGGTAGAATGCTGCTTGCAACGTTCGTCTTAAACTCATGACAGTCGGGATACACATCTCATTCTGGATAGTGAGAAGCAATATGGAACGATGATACTGCGGGCAAAACTCGAGTCCGGTAATTTGTTTTGAAACAGACTAGCCAAAAACCTATGTGAATGAAAAGACCGTTAGCCACTGTGAGTCCCGTTCGCATTGCAGCAGTTGTGTGCTCAAAGTATTTGTTGGAATAGTTTGCAAGTTAAAGGGGTCAAGTGAAACGTTAACGATTCACGTTCAAGGTTATAAAGTTTTAAACAACCATGGGTTAACCCATACAAAACACCAAAGGTTGGTTACTAGTAGTTTGTAAATGACTACATCCACACATTCGCAATTAAGTTAGGGAGCTGGGGCTAAAACTTGGCTAGACGTAGATTCCATTCAGCTGACCTCTGACTGTGGCAGCTGTAAGATTGGTGTATACCTCCTGTGGAAAAAGATGCCAATGCAGTCATTCTTGTTGCCGTGGCGCTGAAACTGTTTATGTAAAAGTTGTTCATTTCACTGTTTTGTTTGCCACTTTTTAACCCATGTAAATGAATGTTTTACGGTGTCGATCGATGAAAACAAGCGAACTACTTGCGTCTCACTCTATCTTCTCGTCGTTTTGGTGGTAACAAAAGTAGGGGTACATAATCCATCCTAAACCGACTACGCCGCGGTCACCAAATTGTCTGACCAATTCGACAAGCATCTCTCACCGTCGTCCGATTGGAACATATTCCATCGGCCGAAATTCAGGTGGACTGGCAACTGTTTAATGAACGATGACCTGTTTAATAGTTGATTTAGAAATCATCTCTGCTGGCAATCCGCAGTGATTCTTCACTATGACGTGTCACTCAGTGACTGTGAATACTTTGAAACCAGAAAGCGTGACATTGATGGCTGATTTGTCTGTCTACCCGTGATCGTTATGTCATGTTACACGGTTAGGAAAACTATGACTGAAGTCATACAGATCGTTCCATATAGAGTGAATCCTGCTATGTCTTAAGAATGGTCGAGGTCTCACCCAGTCTTAGCGAGCTACAAATACCTTACTATTCCGGAACTGACCTCAAGTTTGTTTGATGATTCATGTTCTGCAGCTCCGAAACACTTGCCTGTGTAGGTCTTCCTCTGATGAAAGTGTTTGTCGACCTGCGTTCATCATGGGTTTCTAACATTACCGTCAACGCTAATCTATGAGACCCTGAAACAAATATGCTGACATTCCCCAACCCGACAACTCAATACATTGTTGACCTGGTTTATTATGATCATGCAACGGAGCAGTTAAAATCCAATGATCAAATATAAACGTTGCAACCTGGAAGGTGAGTGTATTGATCTAACTGCTAGTTTCTCCTAGCAATGCGTGATAAGGCCCTAGTAGGTAATTTTCGCGTGCTTGTTTGTAGCACGTGGGCATGTGTCAGAGCATTGTATATATACGTGTGTGTTATAAGACACCAGTAACGCATACACAAGTTAGCAAAAATATTTAGATAATTGATGCAGCCGTTGACTGTGCACAAGCTGTTGACTTAGTAATTTGATACTATTGATTACTACAACTCATATACAGCATTCCTAAGCCCCTTCCCTAAGATAGGGCAGTGTATTACAGTTTATCGCTAACTGTGGACACTGAAAAGATATGAAGAAATCCTTGATTATGTTTTCACCGGATTAGGAATCCAAAACGGAATCAGATAAACCATTAGTAGTTCTAGTCTAGCTAAGCTTATCAAAGTATTTCCCACTTGCATAGTTTAACCAAATCATTTTCTTCTCGGAGCCATTACAGTGAAAAAGCAAGTGACAAGGTACAAATATGCACATACGGTGTCTCAAAAAATGAACCGTGTCATTACGTTCACAGTAATCATGGAGTAGAGATCGACGGGAACGTGTGTTGTAAGATTCTGCGATTTAGTTTCAATTTAATTACTCCATAAGCTTAGACAGCTTAGTTCGTAATCACAGTCTTCTTTAATGGATTAATTTCATCAACGGTCTAACGCGTAGAAGTGCCTTATGTATCCCACTCTTTAGACGATTAATTACCGCTCGTAAAGATATCGGTGAGCAAGTTCACAAGTACGTGAAATCATCTCGATGGTGAAAGTCATGCAAGTTGGATCTCGACAGGATTCTGCGTGCTTATATTAATCAAAGAACCTGAAAACCAAACCACATCTTGTGTATCATTCAACAAACTTAGTCGCGTTACGTTTATTCACTGCGTTGGTATCACAAATTAAAAACTTTCATAACTGTCGTTTGCATATTGAACATCAAACACAGTTTGTACTTGACATATGTTCTAGAAACAGTAGCCGTCGAACATTGCTTAAACCTCAGAAATGCTTGAGTCTATTCTTATGATGAAGAATAAAATTAGCGTAACCAAAATTTCATCATTGATTCGCTCCTTTGGCTCGGAGAATCCTGTGCGGATAGTGTATTCTGTTCATAGCTGAGACATATCAACACAGGCTTACTTGTTTACAGCCCAACCAAACCAACATCCTCAGTTATTTCCGCTTCGCAGAATGCATACTGTTAAGAGGAGAACTTCAGAAAGTGTCTAGCGGCTCTTTTCGTGTAATGAATCTGAATGCTACAGTTCACAGAGTGAAAGATGACTGTGGTCATTTTCCCAGCTGATCGCGCCACTTGTACAGCTAACACAGTCTAGTCTTAAATCTAAAACGTTATTTTCTATGGTAGAAGAGAGACACTGGCTGCAAACGCGAAGACGAGAGATATTTATCAAGTACGATCTATACTAAGACTAAGCTCACCTGTTAGATTTGATCCGACGTAGCACACAGCTCTCACCAGGTATGCAACTAGTATTTAATATGCCGTCTCCACAATGCGCACAGTCAACTCACATAGCAATTGGCAAACGCACATAAATGAACTCGGTTTCGCATGTGTAATTGGTTGACACTCTAGGCCGTCAGCAACAACCTTTAGAATGCTGAGCTTTAAGCAAGAAGGTTTCAGGGTTAAGTGAGTAGCAGACAAACGCAAATACTCGAACGCAGCTGTGCACACTTACATGAACGTGAGAAACAGTGAAGCTTCAGGAATGTTAAATCGCAGCAGTCAAATCAATACGACACAAGTATCACTAGTGTTGAAGTGTGAGCACAGTGGGAAAAGCCAGAAATGTTTTTCAACAATCCAGGCGTGTAAAACTGCATGTCATTGCTATTTTTAGTGCTTCGTGATTAGTAGGAACCCCGTTCTCGAAACAACCTTGGAATTCGATATGTCTCACAAAGTGTAGGTCCCCAAATTCATAGACGATATGTCCTGCCAATTCCGACGTGACAAAATGTTTGGTCACAGGCAAAGGTGAAATGGAAAAACCATGTTTTACCTATTCTCATCGATTACTCAGTTAAGATTAAATCGATTTATAAACATTTACTTACCATGTACCATGAACGGTGTCGACATTTGAACCCGCCTGGAAACTTAACTCAGTTGTGTTCACAATTTGCCATGCAGGCAGCCGTTTTAAGAGCAAACTTCCACCCGCAAAAGTATGATTTTCAACATGAATCGGTGGATCCTCAGTTACGTCCTTCTGACCCACAGTAGTTGGCAGTTGAGCTTAAAAGTGACCAGCAACATATCACACCAACCAGTTCTGGTTTTCAACGTAATTCGTATGTATGAATCACCGTTTAGTCGCCGGTCACAAACATATCCCTGGTTTACTGGAAAATTGAGACTGCGAACAATCGTTTTCTCTTAAGTGGTCGAATGAGGACAATTAGCTGTCTGGTAGGTTGGGAAATCATGATAAATGTCCCCCTGTCTTACTACCGCCTCTGTTAACATGTTTTATCTGTAACTGGAGAAGGCTGTACAATTATATCAATATGAGCTTTGTCTTGTTTGTCGGTCAAGGCGATAAGACAACTTTCACGTTCCATATGTCCCACAGCAAGGTAGAGCTAGGTCCAGCGTATAGTGACAGTCAACCTTACCATTCACCAACGTCTTGGTATATTTGCCGCACACCTACTAAAAAGAGGTAACTTTAAGTGCCATTCGATGTGTGGCTGAGTTGGAAAATAA
>LOND01002206.1:22618-43465 GCA_014220965.1 Paragonimus kellicotti | reverse complement strand
GAAAACGGAGCTTTTCGAAAGCAGCTAGTCAGAAAGAACTTTCTGAAAGCTGCAATCATTTTTTGTAATGAAAATCCAAAACTACTGATCACTGTTGAAATTCTATTTTAGCCCACTAGGTCATCAATTGTGTTCTTTGAGCGCCCAAGTTACTTAGCATTTTATTTACTGGTATTTATTTATTTCATCGCACACAGACCAATCCTCTGGGGATAGTTACTGTCACATTTAATAGTCCTGAGGAAGCAGACACCGCCTTGGGGTTTCTCGACAAAGCGTTGTTCAACTATCCCGGTAGCGGCGGCGCTCGACAGTTATTGGTTGAGCGTTGGGATGGGAAGACTAACTACTCTGTTAAGGAGGACAAGGATGAGGAGCTGAGTCGTATTCACAATTGGGAGAAGTTCCTCGGCGGTAACGAGTCCTCTTCAGATGAAAGTGATGAATTACAGGAAAAGGACGCTGAGATTCAAGCCGGAATGACGGCGCACGAACGGTCTGAAGCCTCCACGGAGCTCGCTGCGGACTATTGGGAAACATCCAGTCAAGAGAGTCCGATCAGTCAGACAGATACAGACGAAGCGGGCGGAAGCAGTGGAGACGAGACAGCTTGCTTGATTCGTCCATACTGTTCTGTTCATATGTACAAATACTTGTATCTACAAACTTTTATTATATCCCTCCTAATTCCATATTAGAAAACGTGTTAATAGTTTTATGTTTGTACTGGTGCGTGACAACGAAACTATTCGAGCTGATTTACGATTGTTGTCACCGTTGTCTGCCGATGATTAGCACTAATACTTGATTTTCATGCAACCATGGGAAAGGAGAGCAACAGTTTACAACTGATGGATCATGAAAAACCATGTATAAACTGAAATACCCAAGAACGAGGTGCATACATCTGGCAAGCGAACAACCGAGTTTCAAGTGCATACAGAGCAGCATTTGAACTAAAGCTTCCTTCAAGTCCTACTACTCCGCTTAATTTACTTTCCTAACTCCCGATGGTAATGTTCACACACACACACACACACTTGATTCGATTAATCGCTATCTCATCTGATTTACAGACGGGAAAGAAATAGTCTGAGGTGACTAATCTATTGGTGACTCCTGATTTTTCCAAACTTAGTTATCACTTATCTAGGTCGTAACTTAGGGTGACCGGCCATTGACCGACGTCTTCATTGCTTGGCCTTAGGCGAATTAACTGACGTGATTTTTCGTGCTAAATATCCCATCGTTGCTAACCAGTTGGCGCTATCTAGTGCGTGCTACTGAACGCCGTTATCGACGATTAAACGAACCTGAACGCTGTATTAAATCAGTCGAGGAACGGCCACTTTCTAATCACTTGCGGACGACTTTTATGCCCTAGTGGGATCTTCTATATAACGGGAGCTAGTTTAATCGACCACACTCGCCTTACATGCGAAGTGGACCTACTTTTTGACATCTGGATAGTAGATACGATGCTGCCCAACGTGGATCAATTTGTTCTAGTCCATTGAGCTTCCTCATTGAACTACAACTGTTTAATGAATCACTCAATGACGACAGCCCTTAATTTCGTCTCCCCGGAGCAGAGTGTTCGCAATCGATATGTACGCTAACCGCGAAGAGACCGGACCCTAATATAGTGTGACGACTTTCGCATCTGTTAATTGGTCAAACTAGACAGTGCGGTGATTATACCGACACCATTCGTAAGTAGAGATTCCACGAACTACTGCCTTCCATGTTCGCCGTTGGCTTATTCCTTTGATTGGTCACCGCCAGTTCAGTTCTACTCATCCTCCCCACGTTTCAAACTTTTGAGCCCAAAGATCTGGTTTTGTCTGTACCTGGGCGTCTTGACGGTACTTTTAGTCCGCATACGATCACGACTTTTATGACAAATAATTCCATGGTGCAGTATAAACCGAACTACCCTGTCTTTTGCGTACGACAGGTTAGATTTGTGGAGGTATCCCACTACTGGACCTCTTCCATTATCGTTCCCAATATAAAACTCTTAATTCTAAAACCAAAGAAGCCAGCCCCAGCAGCTACGTGCTGGCAAGTCCCTTCCCTTGGCCAAACGGACTAAACGGATCAACTCCTATACTCACTAGTCTGCCGCACAGACCCACAGTGCCGTCAAGTGCGTGCGCTTTTAATGTCCGCACTCTGAAATAGATGGGCCAGAAGGCTTTACCAGCTCGCGTGATATACACGTTATGGTCTACTGCGTTTGAGACACTAGCATTGAGGATAGTAGCCAGTGGATTGAGTTGACATCACCACTCCGTTAGGCGGTGGCTGTACACACCAGGTGACCTTGTGGCTACCTCCACCGGCCAATCTGCAACGCGAAGCCGCGGCAGTTAATTAGATTCATGTTGGGAATGTTATGCCCATCACAACGAGGCTAGACCTTGACGCGATGTGACATCTTGCACATTTCAGTGATCTACTGAGCCAAACCGGATGGGGTGATGACCAAACCGGCATTCACTCTGTCAGGCAAAACAAAAGGTAGAGGTCTGACAAACACAGTCTCCAGGTTGGGGTTGGAAGAAGGTTGGCATCTTTTTCCGGAAAAAGTACCAGTTCTGGTACATTGCCACCCAACCGCTGCCTTGCGGTACAGGCTTTTGAGCCAAGACTTTGGTTGAGAACCCTAATCGTTCTCCTGTCTAGGTCTGGGCGTCCTGGCAGTATCTCAGCCCACATACAACCACAACCATGATGATGGGAGTGTTTTGTCGTCCATTTAACAGACTGCCGGATCCGGGTTTAGTTGGTAACTTCGCGAATGTCTACGTGGTGTCTGCCTGTAATCATGTTGATGGCAGTAGTGTTAATTTTAAGGATGCCCCTACAAAGAATCAGCCGCTCTGCTGCAATCGACGTGTTGCTCCGACATTATCAGGGGAATCAGAAATATGAGCGTAGGAGTAGGACGGTTGAGCGATGCTAGCTCATTTAGGCGGTAAACATGGGTTAAGTCACTCAGATGGTCTTAATCGACCACCAAAGTTCTGTAATGAGCGCGTCTTTCGAATTGGTGTCCATCCTTTTCTGACAGGACCTGATCGCAGATAGTTTTGAAAGGTATAAGTTGTGGATGGTATGGCCCTATTCGTAATTGTTGCTTTTACCGGAACACATGCGTGCATTCGGAGTATCTGCGTGATTGATACCAGATAGTACCCCCACCAAACACAACAGCCGGCAGTCTGGAACTTGACCTGAACCTCGGTGAGATAAGCTTATACATGACAGTGGGTCATTCGGCCTCTGTAGCTCCCAATTCATGCTTGGCTTAATTTTCACGGGCATTTCAGGAAGCAGGTGCTATCACGTGCGATGATTTGAACCGTAAATGTATTAAACGTTGAGACTCAGAAATGTAATCCAAGCTACTAGACGCTAAACTAAAAATGCTGATCGACAAGGTGAAGACAGATGGCTAGATGAAGCTCAGGCGTCGTCTGACCGAAGGTAATTTGAGGCTGCTTTCGCGTCAGGAAATAGTGAATTGTACCAGGTTATCCGTCGTATGGTTATCAGGCACCCATCCATCGTTAAAACTAACAAAATTTGACGACACCATCAATCACGAGTCAAAAAGAGCAGCTCATTCAGCGGAACACTTTGGCCAGTCCCCTGCTTTCACTTCATTACTTCCATCTACTCTCACATGTCATCCTAAAGCCGCGCACAGAAGCCGAGGCCCTACGTTTACATCACAGCCATATATTGTTTAACATTGACGCTGGCTATCTCGTGGCTTTATTGTTATAAGGTGGAATACATTAGTGAAGGCTTTAACTTATCCGTTTCAGGTAGTCTAGACGACTGAGGATGATTCCCTTAACTAGAGCTGAAGAAATCTGTGAGGACCAAAGGGAACCCAGCTCACCTCTTGTAATAGCCAGGGCCTTATCAGCCCTGCAGATAGGTCGGTAGAGAGTATGGAAGAAGAGGTGGGGTTCCCCAGGGTGAGGGTGTAGGAAGCCTTTTACTCTTCGTCCAGTGCTAGAACATCATTATGTCAAGCAAAAAAGACCGTTTCTCGACCAAAGTGAAACGTTCGACTCAATCTGCACTTTCAGAGTTGCTGACACGCAAATGCATGCTGACCAAGTCTGTCAACATTTTGTCAGCGCTGTTCTGATTCAGTAGTCTTGGTTAAGATCCTCAAAGAGGTGTTAAACACATCTACGGTCGTAAAATGTGATATCCGACAAGGTTGCCTATTTTCTTCATTCATATTCAGTTTCGTCATAGACTAAACGATACGGGCTTGCCCGTCGTTAATTAGTAGATTGAGAACACAACGTTAGGAGCAGGTTGTAACGACATTCAACGTTTCAACCACCTCGGGTGGCGTTTCTTCGGTGTTTTAATGGAAATCACATTAACAAGGCAACAGAGTTCACGTGAGGCTTACCTCGGCTTGGTGAGCTTACGTTGCGCCTGAACGGACGAGGTAGATCCACTACTACTCAAGCGAAGGGTGAGAATGATGTAAACTGAGGAGTAATAAAGCGGTATGATGAAATTTGTGTAGAATCTGTCTTACGGTCGTTTGTTTGCAAGGTGTAGATGCCTGGATTTCCGATTTCAGGAAACAGTGTTTTTGTTCTTCCACCTTGAATTAAGGTTTTTGTCATCGTCGTTACATGGCAGTCAACCACCTGTGTATTCTTGTCGATGCCAGTGATACAGTGACTACCAAATATAGACAAGATAATCACCTACACCACTTACAGCGTGAGTCACGCGCTCGACTGCACTGAACAATGGAGTAAGTAGTCTGTTCTGCTCGTGTCGACGCACCTGGACAATGCCGAGCTATTTTAATTACGTCGGTGCGTGATTGTATTGGGAGCATACGGTAACTTGGGGCACTTCTAGCTTGAGTGTGAAGATCGATTGAATAACTGGATATGACTCTCGGGTCAACCTACTTATGTAGGCTGTGCTCGCTAGGTCGGCATATCACTCTGAGCATCTGTCTGTCTACTAAGGCATGAGCTATTCATCGGCGGACCAATTATTGTTGCCTTCCCAAACAGGTAAATGACCACCACTAGCACGGGCAGAGCACAATTAGGAACTTAGAATAAGTACCGATTTCAGACGCACACAACGTTCAGCCACATGACCTGCATGAAGAGGAACAGGATCTGAGTTAGCTGACGCCCATCTACACCAGTCAAACGATGCATCACGTGACTGCAAAAAGTGGGTCAATGAACGCTAAAAGAGGCAGACACATACACGTCAGCAAGTTAAAGCTTTGTAATCATCAGCGGGGAAAACAGGTTATACAGATGACACGCATCGTTGATCTTAGTGACGGTGAGAGGAGTCACACTCGCGAAGAATTCGTTTTTTCTCGAAGTAGACGGCAATGGGGTTGATCCATCAGATAAAATGGATTGAACTTCCTAAACCTTTTACGAACCCCTGCCAAAGATTACAGGAAGCCTTCTTCAAAATTGTAACAATCTTGTCGATCCAGTTTCTCCAGGTTGGTATAACTGAAGCCGAAAACTCAGAGCCGCCCAAGCTATGAAGCAGATCTCATTCGTGCGCTTCTTGCAACAGACCCCAGTTATGGAATGTGAAAACCAGTCAGGTGAACATCAGTGGTTTTCGTTGATGTTCAACTACCATGCGACCATGAAGAAAAGCAACCCCCAGCTCGGGAAGAAGAGGGGAAATATAACTGTCAAAAGATTGTCTATACTCATTTAGCGTCAAGGTACCTAAACCTTGCAAACGAACAACCAGGCAACAACTGCGAAGCGTCATTAGCAAAACATCTCTCACTGTCCCCCACCATTAAATGTACTTACTTCACAAACACCTCGGCCAAACAACAATATTCGCGTCATTGAGCGTAAACTGGCCAAAATATTTTTTATGCATCAGATGTCTTGAATGTTTTTTTCTGCACTCATTAATCAAACGAGAAAAAACTTTTGAGTTAAACTATAGGTTGTGGTTATTGATGTCATTTGTTTAAAAAACTTCAGACAATGACAATCACCGGACCACATATTTAACCGGAATTAGGGAGAGGCACAGCAGGAAACCGGAAGATCATGTTCTACCAAGTCACTATAACACATTCCACCAGTGTCCATTTGACGGATCACAGAAAATGAAAGTCACCAACCAGATAGGAAGTAACTGGTGAGACTAACATTCTCGAAAACAAAAACATTTTTGACTGCACAACTGCTAACAAAGTAAATACAGCATGGGAAAACGTGCCACGTTTGGGAGAGAACTCGGAGTTTGAATGTTTTAAAGCGGACTACAGATACTGACGAACATCGGGGAGGCGTTTGCTGTGGACTTAATTTTTCAACTTGTGTGGACGACGGAGACCATCCCTCCGTGCTGGGGTCACTCGATAATAGTTCCCATATTTCAAGAAAAGAGTCCGGGGCTCTTGCGAAAACCATAGAGGAATTAACTTGGCTCGTCATTACTAGGGTTCTGGGAACCATTATACTTCGCCGACTCATTGCAATTCGGGGAGGAAGCAGAGATTGGAGAGACAGGCAACGTTTAGTCCTGAGAGAGGATGTGTCGATCAAATCTTCACTCTCCTTCGCTTTCTGGAGTAACGTCATACCGACGGCTAAAAACAGCCTTCGAAAGGTGCGTTTGATCGATCTACATTCTTGGTCACTTAAACGCAGGGACATGCCGACCAAGTATGTGAACATACCGTCGGCTCAGGTTAGGGTTTACGACTAACTGGTTTCGACACTAGGAGCAGTCTACGTTAAGGATGTCCATTTTCATTATTAAGTAATTCCTTGGTTAAGCCACAACGAGTTAAAAACCAAAGAGTTATCGGTTTCGCAACGTTTCGACCCTCTCGGAGAGCCTTTATCAAGCGATTTAAATGTTTTCTCATATCCGTTCTGTTTACGGTTCGGAAGTGCTAACGTCAATTTTCACTTTCATGTTTAATTTTGTCATAGACGAAATAATGATGGGGACCTGCGCCACCCATAAATGGACCCGTACCTGTTGGAAGACTGCACGATCCTGATTACACTGACGATAAGCTGTTGTTTGACCATTTTCAAGCAACACAAAATGTCAAACGTACTCTACAAAATACTTCCGGATGTGCTCTACGGCCTCGAAAAGCAATGCTTCTGCAAGACTACTGTGCTTAGGTAAATCTAATGTCGGGTAATACAGCTATGGAGGTCGTCGGTTCGTGTATTCGGGAAGCTGCATCGGCGACGGTGGAGAACGAAACAGAAGCTCGCAACTCTAAGGCCGAGGAGTGTATTCGCAAATCTGGAACACTTCTGGCGACGGAGATGCATCTCTCTGAAGCTTAGGTATGGGGGTTATATTACTTTACGGCAGCGGAACTGGCCGCCGGGGGTATAAGACGTGAACCGTCTTAAGGCACTTTACACCGACGTCTGCGTTCAATTACTAGCATCGGGTGTCACCAACGAAGAGGTTAGGAGGCGGGCATTTCGTAGTAATTATCAGGCAAAGGCTTCTATTCAATTTTTACATTCTCACTGACTTAGATGGCTGTCATGTACTTAAGATACCGCATCGAGCACTCTCTGCCCACTAGCGGAAGGTGCGAGTTGGACACGACTTGGCGTACAGAAATGAATCGTTCACGAAGAGGGTTGGTCACTGTAGGTCGGGTTCGTCTCCCGGGCTGGGGCCCTCGCGACTCACAGAGTCGGTGGCTTGAGACGTTAGGTGAGATGGTGGCTAATCCGGGCAGTGATAGCCGTAAAGAAGCTGTCTTGCTGACGCCTCACTTTCACTTATAGCTCGGTTGTTTGTTTGCAAGGTGTAGGCACCTTGATGTTGTATGTTTGAATACAGACGTAGCTATTTTTAGTAGTTAGGTCCCTTCCTTTTCCTTTTCTTTCTGTTCAGGGTTTGCATTTTTTTAATGAGTGACAGTTAAGCATCAGGGATGTATTGCTATGATGATGAAATACCAATTTCAGCTATTTCCCGTGCAACTGCGAAGCCCACAATAGCAACGTGACTTCCATCTGCCTTCGATGTAAAGTAATTTCTACATTATAAGTTGACGTGGACGCGTAAACGGCTTTTACTGGACATTTCGTACATGCAGCAAACCAGCAAATCAATTGTTATTCGCTTTAACAAATCTCTTGTTAACTGTTACACGCACCTGTCATGAGACATGCGTTCATCAGTGTCGAGTGGTTCATGCTTGCTCGACACTGATGAACGCATGTCTCATGACAGGCGCGTGTAACACTCAAGCACATTCATCAACACTTGTTAGCTGTCAAGCATAATTTCTGATCTTTCTGGCGAACAGGTTCGGACAGATGTCAGACAGGCGGACGTTTGCAACTGGATGTGATATGGGTGGTTCGCGTTAAGCTCAGCTATACAACTCGCTTGTCTATCTATGTATCCATGTGATCATCGACATACCCCATGTACGGCTTGTCCCATTAGACGTGAACACTTAAACTGAACTACACGTGAGCGAGACTAAAATCTGCCAACTTTATAGCCGGCCATAGCTGACATGGCTACCTAATAATTTAAAGATAGGCCTGCTTTATTAGGTCACAGAGTGCGCAGTTGCCATGTCCAACGAAGTGACGTAACTAAAAGTCAGGTAATAATTTTAAAAACCGGTTTGCTATCAACACGTTGAAAAAAAACCGTAAAAATGGTCAACAAAACACCATGAAATCATCACCTGAGGAGTATTATTCTGATCCATTAAACGCGTGTACTTACGTTGCATAAGTCGAACACTCGTTGGAAAGGCCCTCTCTCGTGATGCGTGCACGTCGACAGATGTGACTGTACACGTCAAGATTTACGCACCGCGTTGGGTGGTCGACAGTCCACGGGCAAACAAGCACTCATCTTTTCAAATGAATGTAGTCAGAAAAAGGCGAGCAACCTCACTGAGTTTTACCAGCAACGTCACATGAGCTTACTTAAGATTTTCGAGTAAATTAGGAAGTGAAAGTGTTTACCGTCAGTTGTTTTCTGTCTATCGATCTCCATTCAGCTATGAACAGTAATGAGATTCGATAGAGAAGCACTCTCTACGGCGTAATGCTTGGCCGCAGATGTCATTTAACTGCAGGATAATTTGGGGAACAAACAAGCGCAATTTTCCATGATCGGCAATAGTAATCAACAACGTCTAATAAATAAGTGTTATTTTGTACGTAAAAGGCAATATACAAACGCTGTTTTGACATAGTTACATTATCTACCCAGTAAGTCACCTAGAAACGTCTTAAGACGGCTAGAAAATTCACAATTGTGCTTCCGCAAGAAAATAGTCTGGTGCGTCTTTGAAAACTCAACAAATCGGAAAGAGCGCTGGGCACAGATTTCACAGTTATGAAGATCGTTCTATAAAAGATAAATGCGACCAACAGTTATCAGTTGGAATATTCCACAAATGATTGTTAAACAGACGGAATATGTCAGTGGTAATGAAAGACAAATGTGGATCGAAAGTTGGAATATCAGGTGTTTCCACATAGGGTTTTCAGAGCTTGAACATGCCAGTTAGGATGCTCCCGATCCAACTGCTTAGTCAGATTGCGCCGAAGTTTCACAAACAGATCCCAGTCATCATCAACAAAAGCCAGTTTCGACGTTCGGACTGCAAAACGACAAAAGAAAGTATGAAAAATAAACTCACACTAAGGTACTCTAAGAAGATTATCACTTGAAACAGCTGTTTAAAATTTAAACCAAATCCTGGTATAAGTTGTCGTATGAAGCGCTAGATCACTAGGCAATATACCCGGTAGGAAAGTCGAAAAAATGACCGCGGACTTGACAGAACTCAATCCGAAAGTTAGATATTTCGCTGCCTTGAGTTGTCCCAGTTATTTGGTGAAGTGCGACTGGCTGGTATCACGCACATAAGCCTATAGAGTCAAATCAACATAAAGCCTTATGCATCTGGAGGATAAACAGCTAACTCAATGTGTACCAAACATGCTATCTTTAATGTCAGCAACCAATACTGACAAATTTCACTCAACATCTGTTAAAGACACGATGCTCGAGCAGTCAGTCTGATTGTTGACGCCATTTGCAATAACCATGAGTGGCCTTAAGAATGCGGTTGATGTCCAACAATGTAAACAACTAGAACAGTCGAAACAAACAATCAGTCGTTCCGTTCCAGTCACCGTTCAAAATGTACATGACCTATAGTGTTACTAACTCTAAGTGATGGACCAAAGATCCTAAAGCCTATCGTGCTGCATTAAAGCGGAAAGGAAACGAGCACGTGTGCATTAACTGACGGCATACAGGATGAGCACTGTAGCCGTGGTGATGGATGAACACTCGTCATTACCACAGGAAAACCAGGGAAACATCAACGAACACTCTTCTCGGTGCATTACTGCTAAATACAACGCGCCCACAGAGTCGGAAAACCAAGAATGACATTGAAGAACCATGAAGCAAGTTTACAATTACGTATCTTAGTGTATACAATATGCAAAGCACGTTTAGGTTTTACAGTTGTAGGATGGGTAGCATAACATACGCGGACAGCAACAAGGAGCTGTAAAGGTTTCCTCGTCGAGAAGTAGCTTATTCTGCCCGTATTAACCCATGACGACCAACTTTTAAATTCACTCTGCAAACAGCAGGCAAACAGACGAAGCACGGATTAGCCCGTCGCTGGTATACAAAACGACATAAACACTCCAGTTCATGCCATTCGCTTCAGGAGTCAATAAACGTGAAAAAATAATGGTGGCAAAACCAGAAAGGGGGCATAGACTGAAACGCAATGTCCGTGATATTTAATTATGTGAGTTTCAGATATTCCCCAGATTAAACACCGCTTGAAAAAACAATCAGCTGACTGATCTTCACACCAGCTGGCTTCCAAAATCGCCTCGGACGGTCTTGTAATCAACGATGTGAAGAGACACTCGTTTTGTCTGTAGTGTGTGGCATGCGGATCAAGTCGAAAGGCGGGCTCGTTTGTTGTAGTGCACTGAATGTGGCGGGTAAGTCAAGTTCTCGGAATCGAATTTACTGGATCATATCATTGTGGACAACAGAGAAGATATATGCCTGGCGGAATCCGTTTCGGATTAGCTCCCTCACAACGGGCAGACTCAAGGGACGCCTGTGCATAATACATAGGCGGCTTGCGCTGCATCACTTGCGGTTCCACTCACATTTCATCTGGTAAAAAACCGAATAAGACTTCAATGTTAACATATAAGCAGGAAAGATTAAAAAGCAAAGACCGGTAATTCAATGTAGGAGTACACTTCAGACAGTAAAACGGAAGCAAATATAAATTTAAAGTTAGATTGAAAACCAAACAAAACATCTGTTATATAATGCACCAACGAATCAGAAGAAAAGGAAAGGTAGAAGGCTACAGTGATTTTTGAAAGAGAGTGATTTGCCATGAAACGGCGGTTGTTAGCTAATAAGAACGAAAAAGTGGATATAACTGACAGCTTACTGGAGCCTAACGTACTGCGAGCACGTTAATGACCTACGAATCCGAGACGGTCGGCGCACTCATGGCCGCAATCATCGTAATGCAATATGGTCATATCATTATAACCTATGATACCTACGGTTCCTTGGCGTATCATGCGCTTCAACTCACGGCCCCACAACTGTTGCTCACTGAACCTTCGAACGCCCGCCCGGTTCAAGGGTAAGTTCCTCTAAGATCTAGAGTCGACATTACAACGCGGGAGACTTACTTGAATAACACCTTGGTGTTTCCATTTTTGATATCCAGGATTTCGCTTTCCTGCCTTCAGTTACCCGTACAACGGCTGACTCGGAAGCTGATCGTCGCCAATCCGCCGAACGTGACCTAGCCAACGAAGCTGACTGAGCATCAGCATGGCTTCCATCCCGTTCATGTCCGCTCGCCGCAGTACCTCAGTGTTCGGAACCATGTCCGACCACCGAATACCCAAGATGCGTCTTAGACATTGCAAATGAAAGCGGCTCAGATAGCGCACGTTCCGCTGATACAATGTCCAGGTTTCACTGCCGTACAGTAACGAAGACAGCATTATTGAGCGGTAAACAGTGACTATCTTCGGGCTGCTTTTTCGAGACAGGTCTCTCAAGACGTCCGAAAGCAGCGTTAGTCTGAGCCACACGAGCTTGTAAATCGCGGTTAACGAACATACCTGTCGAGAGACTGCTACCAAAGTAATGGAACTCTGTGAAACCCTCAATGTCTCTACTAATGCGGATTCTGGGTGCACACACGCCGATTTCGGTCGGAGAAAGCTGAAAGAAAAAATGTCTTACCCGTATCGATATCCAAACAAAATTTGAATGTCGTGTCCGCGAAAACCATAGCCAGTCGACTACGTTCATCTTCGCTATGTGCAGATAACGCAGTCACCTGCGAACAACAGCATGCACATCGTTGAAGTGCGTAGCCGCCGAAACAGAGAATACTCAGCAAGCGGCCAGCCGTGCGGTATTCAATCTCAACACCGTCCTTCGAGTTCTGAAGAGCAACTGTTAGCATTGCAGTCAAATATAAACTAAATAGGGTTGGGGCTAGGACACAACCCTGCTTCACGCCAGTGACAATGTCAAAATCATCACAAGGTCGATCCACACGACTGTACCTTCGCCTTCATACCCACATGCAACATTCTAATCAAATTGACGAACTTACCTGAACATTCAAACTTACCACGCTCAAGGATTCAAAGACTGGAATAATCCGCTAACAGCGATACGGCGGCTAGCTGCGTTCACGACACTTGTTCTGGACCTGTCAAGCAACGAACACCATGTCGATCGTACTGCAACTAGCCCGAAATCCACAGTGGTCTTCAGAACTATTGGCCTCCAATATTTTTGCATTGCGTCGGTTCCGCAAAAATCTTGCTATCACCTATCCGGCACGTGTCAGCAGATCGATGTCGCGACAATTGTCGGTACTCTGTTTGCAACCGTTGCCTTAAAACAAATGCATGGTCAGGGTGTCCTTGAATTCTTGAAGAACCAATATCTGCCCTCAAAAAGAGTGAACCAATTGGATTAAAACATTCATAAAACCGGCCCACCATGCTTCATAAGTTTCCCTGGCAAACTACTTCACCTGTAGCTTTTCTGCTTCGCAGCCGTACGATAGCCTCATTGCAATTCTGCCAAAAATGGTGCGACGACGAATGGAGCTTTGCAAAAAGCTATTCACAGTCACCTAACCAATGGTAGCCGGTCGGCTTGGTAGGGTACCAGAGTTGATGCCAGAATTGCAAAATGAAGATTTCGCGTAAGTGCCAGTTAGACACTCGATGGAAACCATGGACGCAAAAACCATAAACGAACATTCCGAACAAGAAACAAATCACACTACATTCTCAACGAAGATCGGTAGCTCGAGGTTGTAGGTCGACAGCCTTTAGACTTATGGCGAAACAATCTCGTGAAACCTCAAACTCGACAATCAAACGATTTTACATCCGCAGTTTTCGATGGCGTCCTACATAAACTAGTTCAAAATTCGAGATTCTTGATAAACATTTCCTGAACAGCAAACGAAACATGAAAGAAAGGTCTGCGCCACACGATTGTAAATTCTGTTGGCTCAAGTTCTCACTGCTGCTGAGTACATGTTACAAAAATGACGGATGTTAGACGAATGTACTTCGAATTTATCGTCCACGGGATGAATATCTGCTTTTACATCTTCCAAACCAGGTAACTAGATAGTTCGTAAAATTGTCGTGTAGCTCTCATTTCAATTGTCGCTAAACGACGAGTACCAACCAATTAACTAAACGAGCCATAAGTAAGGTTTACCGCTCTTTTACTCTCTTTCAACCAATGGGGAACGAAGCTTTAAGACGCTGTGGCTGCATTTACAAGGAGTTAGGTCATTACGAAAACTAATCCGCCAGTATGGACTTTGATGCTTGAACGCCGCAAATAAACCGCAAAGGTGACGACTGTTGATACGCAATCCAAACGAAACCTGCCTTACAGTTCGATCGCATTAAAACATGAATGAACAAAGCTATGCAATCTAAAGCAGCACGCAAATATCCAAGTAAGAGTTTTAACGAAAATAGGATTCATCAAGATAGATCAGAGTGCGCAAAATGGTCGACGGTTTCCATGCTGCTGATTAATTGGACTAATCAAAACGGACACGTCTCAGAGATTCCACCATCGGTTAAGAACACTTAAAGAACCATTGTTGTGACCGCAAAAGACGCTTGGCCTGCAAAGTTGTTTATTGCACGAACTCTCGTACAGGTTATGTTAAACATGGGACCACGAACACGTACACTCATTTGCACGGCTGACGTGCATTCACATACATTGGGTAGCAGTACGTTGTCATTCGCCCTGGTGGCACTTCCCCCATAGTGCGTACACTATTCCTGATAGTCACTTCTGGTCCATCATTTTCTATATCTGCTGACGAATCCTCTCCGACCGACGCAGTGTTGCCTCCCGGATTATTGATCTCTCTGGTTCGCTGCGCCGGCATTTCGTGCCACTTTGCTAACTCACTGGCATGCACTCGTTTCGTCTCGCCGTCCCTCTTGATCGTGTATACTGGGCCCCGTCTGGAAATTACCAAATACGGACCTTTCCATTTAGGCAGAAGTTTTCTTGATCCTGGGCCGCTGGCACCCGTGTTCCGATGATCTCGATATTTCACCCTTTCTCCTAGGTTGAACATTCTAGTTTTGCCTGAGCCTGTTGCGTTGCGGATTGCTCCTTTGTGTGCCTGCGATGCTTTCATATTTCGTTTGGCTCTTCTTTCGGCAACCAATTCTTTGGTGGAATCACTGTACTCTGGCCATATTCCAATGTCCTGATCCACCGGAAGTCGAGGGGTTCTCCCGTACATCAATTGAAATGGAGATTTCTTCGTGCTCGCCTGGACAGACGCCCGGTGGGCCAATAACACCAGTGGCAACGCAGACTCCCAGTCGCCTCCTTTGGCTGATAACCATTCTTTGACCGTTCGGTTGTTACGTTCAGTTAGCCCATTTGATAGAACTTCACCGACAATGGGTCCCCGCATCTGATGGTGTCAAGTAACTGGTGATACTTGATAATAATTCTTAAAGTACAATCTAAAATGTGCGCGTCGGTTGCCCACAAGCATTCGCTTCAAACTGGCGTACACAAACAAGAGCATCACGTGAATCTGTTTCCTCTGTACCCACACACAGCCATCGACTGATTCGCGATTGCGCCCTGGTTATTAGCTAGGTCATAGCATATCCGCGACTTGGTGCACGTTCAACCGTATCCCATGGGGAAGACGAATAAACACTATCAATTGCGGTGTCCAGGTAATTGAAATGGCTAAGTCAATAGTACCCGCACGCCGTTGGCTTTTGGATTGGGAAAACGCTCTACAATGATTGCGTTAACTGCGAGACAAGTGGGGTTGTCCCAGTGAAAAAGCAGCCGCAAACAATGAATGGTAATGCCGTCAGGGCGTGGTGGACTAGCAGTTAGCAGCCGAGTATCCTACACGCAGCGAAACAAGCTCTGATGTTACTAGGACAAAGTTCAGGTTACCCTACCACAAAAGAGCTTTGACTGCCTCAACAGGAGGAACTGAGCTCCTGGACAGTGCACAGATCGTCCGGAGTATAGACATTTTCGGTTCGCAACAACCATGGACAACACCCGGGGGAAGCATGCGAATCGCCACAGAAGGCGCAAGTTGGAAAACGTCATCTGGGCCTTTTCTATGTGATTTGTGACCACATCAACCATTTCACCAGCGTTGACACAGCTCCAAAGGTACGCGAACTTCTTGATCATTTTCAACTGCTAACCAACAAGGGCGTGAGCAATTTTCTAACAGCACCTCGCACTTAGTAGGTGCAAAGGAAATGCCGAAAAGACGGACTGAAGCCTCTAATCTGTCTAAGATGTTACGGAATAACAAGGTGATGTTGTCTACGTATCTCATCTTTCCAGATCAAGTGTCTGGGAGCAAGTCCATACATCATATTCGTAGTCTATCAGCGCACATTCTAGGATCTCATCTACCACAGTCGTTGCACCCCTTCGAAGGTTCTAATAATCAGCGACATGTTATCATAAGCCCTAACTCTATCAGAGGTCCGACAGTAAGTTGTACGTAAGACGTACACACTTCTCAGGCACACCCTAGTTAGACAGTCCCGAAGTAAAAATCATTGGTTCCTTTGATGTTCTAAATTGACAACTGTTGGCTATCTACGTGAACGGTGGAGTTGAAACACCTGGAGGTGTGTGAAGAAGTGATCAATGTATGCATTCGCCAGAGAGATTAAGCATAAAAATGCTAGCCAGAGTACTAACCTCCAAACCCGCTGGACAGATTAGTCTCCACGTACACAGTAGCGGCAATCTTTCGACATTGTCACTGCTTTATGCTGGGATAACAAGCATACCACCCAGTCGCTTTTCATCTGATTAGACAATCAAGTTGAGCATTAAAATCGCCAGCTAGTACGATGATTTCAGTGTTTAGTCTGCTTCAGAAGATCAACGAAGGCGTCACAGAACGCATCTTGGTAGCATCCGAATAGGTGTCCATTGGAGCGTACGCCGATATAATGAATACAGGACGCCTACCTGAATTACGTTGACAGACTTTAACCGATGTACCGAGTCTGATAGCTCATAAGCAACTGTCCATTGGGATCAAGCGAGCAAACACTGCTCTGCTCTGGAACTCAATGCAATTTCCACTCCAGTTAGATCACGAGAATCAGCCTCAGAGTCAGCAGAAAGACGGAGAGAGAAGGCGTTTGCATTGACGGTTATCCCAAGTGAGAAACGGTGCCCGAAACGCAGACGTGTGTTTTCGACACAGTACATGTTAAGCTCCAGACTTGAGAGAGTACCGACGGAGCAGTTTATAGACCAACTTGTCGGGGAGTGTGAAGTACTGAAAGCGCCAAGATCTACCAGTTGTCTTGGCTTTAAAAGACAATCATCGCCTTTTGGTACAGAAAAGGCAGTTAAAATTCTGACAGAAGGGGGTAAAATAAAAGCTTAATAAAGTCAATGTCGAGAGAACGATACCTTCTGATATTTCCCGGTTGTCTAAATCGCGTAGACCCAATCGTAAGTCGCCCACTCAGAAGTCTGATCTGAGAGATAACAGGAAACAAGGTTTTCTTGGAGACTCTAAACGGAACCAGATTCAAGTCTGAGGGGTCAAGGGATGTAGTGAATAAGATATGGGTGACTGGTTCTGAGCAGTGCTGCGGGATGTATTTTGAACTATAATAGGCCCTTGAATGATACCGAAAGTTTTTCGACTGTATTGTATGGTACGTCGGCAGTCACGGTCTGCAGGAATTAGAAAATGAACGGTCCGCACTTTCTTTGTTGGCTCAATTGTTACGGAGCTTCTGGAACTCATGCTGACGGATAATACTAAATAACGTAAGCAACAGCGATGATTTTGTCTACTCCTGATTGTCAAACGTGTGGAGATTTCCGTGGGTTCTTATTGTTTATGAGTGTCGCCTGGTAAAAATCGTAAGTCACCGCCGGGTACATTGGTTTTCTGACGTGATATAAGCCTGCATGCAGCGCAAGTGTTCGATTTACGCATAATCCTGAAATCTAGTGTCGAGCGAGATGCCCTACCAACAAAACGACCGTTTACTACGGGGATAGAGTATTATCAGCTGAATGATAGCAGACTTTCATTTATATAAAGGTTTCTGTTTCCAGCATACCGGCACAAGGTTGTGGCACAATGTTCATATTGTTATGTTCTCAAAAGTGTGAACGTTTAGATCACTGACGGGGCATCCGGCTTAAGGGACGCGAACTATGCTACAGACAGTCTGAGGAACACGAACTCGCGAACTGAACGCAAAGCGACTTGGTTAACGCATTCTTGCTTTCACACATTCTGTGGACTGCTACCCGAATAAACGGCGGTATATCACTGCAAACATGAATACGTCTTAACGTCACATTTAAATCTTGCCGTGAGTGTTAAAACACTTAGTGTAGCAATGACCGGATAATTGTCATAATGTTTCTCGGAAATGGTCGAACCGATACACGTAATCGAGGGAACCGGAAATGTCGGAAAATTCCCATAAGATCAAAAGTAACGATGTGACGAACAATTGTTTTCGATAATTCTTTCTCAAGTCAATACAATTACATAGGTTTCATCAAGACGTCATAAGACAAAGCGCAAAAAAAGTAAGAAATGGCTGTTTGCTTACATCAACCATCGTATAAAACTCAGCAAAGCATTCCGGAATGTATAGAGCTGCCAACATATTCCGTCAGCGCATTACTTGCGACCGCCGAATCGATTGCTATTAGATTACGCAACCCTAACCTGTGCTCTCAAAAGAAATTTGTTCAGTCCTTGCAACTTCCGTGGCCACAGATCAATCACATCCAGTCTAACCACACAAACATTCGACCCTGACCGTGTGACGTAACATCCAGTCAACGTCCGGTCTGGGCCTAACCAATTATTGTGTGTAGTCTAGTATTAGCCTTTATTGTCATTCGTTAACAGCCACTTCTTGTTTTTTGCGTTTTGTCTTACGAGGTCATGATGAAGCCTATGTAATGTATTGACTTGAGAAAGGACTATCGGAACCAGAAATCTCAAGCAGGGCCCAGCTGAGATAAGTTTAGTGATCATAGAACACACTACACGTGGGCAACGAGAACGACTACTTATCCAAACCACAGTGGTGATGGTCTGGACTTATAGACGTTTCCATTTTTTCGTCCTCATTCACTTTATGCCGTCAATGGATGTATTCTCAAAGGTGTGTAGAAGTGATAGCAATACCAACACCTAACTTAGCATGACCAGCCGTATCTCAAAATGCTACGAGCGTGATAATTTGAAGAGGATGCCAACCTTGTTCGTGATCACATGGCTTGTTCGGAAACGTATAAACAGAATAGATGTTCCGGTTATCTTCTGTTACAGTTCCTCATTACAGGGTCACACATCGCTTGAATTCGGACCAGGCACTTTACCATGGTTTCACAAAATAAAGACGAAACACTCCTTCAGAGTAAACCCAATATTGTACCCGCCGTCGAAAACTGTGACTGATTGTGTGGGAGCGAAACGCTGTAGCCCCTGATGGACATATGCAATGAAAATGGTGAGAACTATTGCACAGAAGAATCAGGTTCGTAGCAGAGGCTACGACGGAAAACCACACAACGCAAAAGTGAAAATAGTTCTCTGTAAGAAAGCATCAACTACAAGAAAATTTGATTGCAGCGGTACTTACGATCGACATGGTTTACCACAATACCTTTCGGGCGCAATCTATTGTGTACCTTATTATACCTTCTCCGGGGAAAGAATTTGATATCAGAGAAAAGTGGCTTCAACTAATCTGTCCACAGAAACCATCGAAGTCGGACAGATCTATAACACTCCAAAGGTCGTCCTCAACTAGATCACTCAACTGTCAACGTTAATAAATAAGGATCAATTCACTTTGACTGCCTAATCGTAAGGCGAGACGTTTTTCCCAGTGAAGCTTGAGATGCTGCTTGTAACACTATCTGATGCTCCTATCCGCTTGCGAAACATACCGGAAATGCATTGCCATTAGGACAGTTACCGAAATGTCGGATTCGTCCTCCTTTGACTTAAACTCGGCAGTCCAAGGGATATAAGTAAATCAGAATGCACGCTGCAGTGGTTTACAAAAGCAAGACAACAAACAAAGGCAGGGCAGCGAATAATGCATGCCTTTGGCACAGCGTCTAACTTCCATTAGCCATTCAACTGATACAACCTGAGACACCAAACACTTGAGTTTACACACAACACTGTGAACCAACAGCTGAACCGTCAAATCAAGAACAACCACCAAATCAGGTTTCATCTCCGCATGCACATCATTCGTTATCACTGAAACCGTTTGGAAGAAAGAAAGCCAAACAAATGCTCAGCACTACGAAGGACAAGAGGAAAACAGTCCCACATTCGGATAAGCAGAAGGATCAACAATCCAAATATTATGGGACAATCCAATCAAGAGTCATAAATACAAACAAGTACAAAACAAAACTCATTCGGGAAATGGCATAATCCACGAGTCAGGAAGGCAAGCAGACAAACGTGAAGAACAACCGGAATTTACCGAAACCAGCAGGCGCCGTATGTCATCAGAACGCAGCCGGAAAAGAAGAATCACAAAAGTACGACGAAGAAACTGTTCACGCGATTACGGAATCTAGCATACAAGTTTGGCAATGTCCAAAGACTGAGTCCTAGCGAGACGTTTTCATACACCGCAAATAAAAACAATAAATGGATTTATAAAATAACATTCACAAACGACCGGTGTCAATGCTAACACGTTCGATTCGACGGTGCTGAAAATAGCCTTTTCCGTTACCCTGAATCGACTCAGACAAATCGCTCCTACCAAACGCAAATAACCTCTTCAGTCTCCCAAATCGTCTCCGGAGGAGTTTAGTCAGTTCTGATATTAACCTTTCCCCGCCATCCTTGAACAGAGAAGGAGGGATGAGGTCTGGTCCAGGAGCCTTGTTACGCTTCAATAATTTGAGCTCTAGGACCACCTCGGCTTCCGACGGGGGGCCATCTGGAACGCAATAACTGACCTTTGGAGTCCCGTCGACCTCATAATCCGGTTGGATCCAGCTGACTGTTCTTCAAAATGTTCAGCCCATCTATCAAGTCGGCGCGATTGATTGATGATAAGTGGACCATCATTTTCACATATGGTTTCACTTACACCGACTCGACGACCAGTACAATCACGGATCAACGAAAAAAGCCTTCTA
>LOND01002206.1:0-20392 GCA_014220965.1 Paragonimus kellicotti | reverse complement strand
ACGCGTTCATACAGTTCTAGGATTCGATTCATCTTCCGAACTGAAAGGGTGGATGTCTCTCGCTGAATAAAGGTCCCGTGCTCGCTCATTCTGTTGATTACAGACTCAGTCGGCGACGAAAACGTGTCGCACTTCAATAAACATGTTTGTACCCACAACATTGCTTCTGTTAGTTTTTGTTCGTTCCCTTTGATGATCTCTTCCTCCTGCAGTTTTTTTCGTCGCTGTTACAGTGAACGGTGGCATCAGCCATAGCACCATCTAGCCAACTTATTTTCGAATGAAATCACTAAATTTGCTTTGTGTACATTGCGGCAATACTTCATTGAGGAGGTTGGTAAAATTTTGTTTTGTTTGACCTGCTATAATTTTATGGTTGCGGATGTTGAATTCAATTTGGGTTGTGTTAGGCGAGCAGGAGAACGCTTGTGTCAACGCTGTTGCGGACCGCACATGGATTTTAATGTCCATCAAATTGCATTAAAAGGCGAGCACTTCAGTGAGCAAAAATAGTTGACGGAGTTGAAGAAAGCAGTTGACCTGTGATGGACTCTTCGAAATTCATCATCATCATCATCATATCAGCCATGAGCCTGACCAAAGGTACTGTGGCTCGGGCTGCCGCTCACCTCAACAGTGACGTGGAATATCCTAGAAGAAAACGTTACTAAGAAGGTTGAAAATTAATAGAAGTCTAAGCAAAAGAAACTAGAAATGGTATGGATGCAGGTACGCCATTGACTGCGACACGCCGCCATCTCGGATAGCGTCTCTAACCAGCGGTTTGAGTGATCACGAGGATCCAGGCAGGCGACACCTACCCACTTTACTCAGTGGAGCAGTCAGGGTTCTCATATTTCGTGACCACGTTGTCGCTTGACCGCCACGTGGTTTCACCCAACTGTTGGTGGTCTCAGTATATAATGCCCGGTATGGTAAACGCTCAGTTGGCATGCGGAGTACGTGACCTAACCATCGCAGGCTGTGCAACGTGAGTAGTTGACCGATCGATCGCGCATCCCGAGCGTTCCGGAATACGCGCCGGCGAACTGCCGTATTGCTCACGCGATCAGTCCACTTAATGTGGGCTAACTGGCGGAGACAACGATGGTCAAATACAGCAAGCTTGTTGATATCTTCCTTGCGAACAGGCCACGTCTCCGAACCATAGAGCAAAACAGAACGCACACAAGCATTATATACTCTTCCTTTCAGCGACAATCGAACGTCTTTTCGACGCCACAGATGACGCAGGTTGGCAAAGGCAACTCGTGCCTTTGCTATCCTCGTTGATATCTCATCAGCAATATTACAAGCTGACGAGATAATGCTACCCAAGTAGGTGAAACTGTCCACAGTCTCAAGCGGATTACCTGCAATAAAGAAAGTAGGAGTGGAAATGCCCCAGTCTTGAAGTAACACTTTGCACTTTGAAGGTGCGAAGCGCATTCCATACAAACCAGCCCGGTCATTCACCTTGTTCAGCATGGTCTGCATGTCTTCGGCAGAGGGGCTAAGTAAGACAATGTCGTCCGCGTACTCCAGATCGGTCAACCGAGCGCCAGGAAGAAGCTCAACACCAAGTCCACTGGACTCCTTAAGCGCACCCTCCAAAATGTCGTCCATGACAAAATTGAACAGGAAAGGGGAAATCGGACACCCTTGACGAACACACACTAGAACGAGTGTTGTATTGAAGTAAAGTAGGCAGGTTTCGCCTGCCCGGTTGTGGTCTACGTGAACACTCAGATTACCGGTTGTAAAAGTTTTGCCTGACGGCAACGTGCTGCAACCACGTGACTCCATTCACATTTTTAATTCTGCGCATGCTCTTTCTATTCGTTTGTACAGAATTTAACAAGCTGTTCTAGGTTATTGGAAGTCACTTTTGCGGTGAAGGGTGTTTTGAAACACATTTTTCCGGCGAGGCCCACGATCGATTGAATGAATAGGTGATGTGCCGTGGACACCAACCCATCTTTTGCCACGTCACACGTTTGTTGGCAAGTCTCAGTTCACTGACGTAAGGTTGCAAAAATACGAACTAGAAATGAGGGTAGTTAGGGAAGGCAGGTGGTGTTTGCCTTTTAGTTTGGAGCCCTCACGACCCACATGCCTTAGCATACAAAATTTAGGAGATATAGTAGTCAGCAAGGTTCAACGGCGTGAGTGTTTCCGTTGTTTGACCAAGCTGTTTGAGGGTTGATAAAAACTAACTGCGGGGAGCAGTGAAAACCGTCTTGAAGTGGACAAACACATGAGCTTATTATATCGTTATTCAAAAGGAGCAAGTCCTTCGGAGACGGCAATTGGTTCCGATAACGGCAAAACATTTAGTGCATTACCGATGGTGACCAGTACAGTCTCGATCACGGTGGAAATCGCAATCCGTCTAGTGTCACAGTCTAGCGAGATGGTGAGAGTCAACAAAGGATCATGGTGGCGGGAACATTCGACACGAGAACAGTCAGATTTCATCTCTCCGCGAATTGAGAGAACACAACATCGAACTGTTGGATCGTCGCTTTGTCTACGCCCCCAAACGTTCGGCACAACTCCAGAAGACATTAGTACCGTCCATTGTAAACAAGTCCGAAAACCAGATCACAGGGGCTCTGACCATATATGGCAAACAAGTACTATACACTACAGTGAGGACATCTATTCAGATGGGACGACCGCAGTTGGCAGTTTTGACGTTAGAACGATTCACGTTGCAAGGGATCCAGCAAGCAAATTTACATAATCTCGCAGATGATATCCCGAAACTGGATCGATCGATTTTACAGTTTCACCTGCTCCGTCAAGAAATATGCATCTTAATACAGCTATTTGGAAACTGGGATTACAGCATTGGCACATAAAGCCCCAGGAAACCAACGTGACTACATTCCACTGGATGGGTGGACTAACTGTTGAGTGACTACTACTGTGCCACCAGCCCGCAAATGCGGAGGGTTAGTGGAACGTAAGTAGCGGAAGAAAAGCGACTATCTCCAGGTGTCACGAAAAAGGTTCCCGAGAAGGTGGACGATATGGAAAGCCAGTCTTGTGATGTGCCATGAACGAACATGCGTACTGTTTTATTCCGTAGTGATAACAGTTATCCAATTGTCGTCCAACGGTTGCAGTCCCTGGGTGAACGACCGAATCGCACTCGAAATCGATAACCTTCGACAGATCGATATTTCTTGCATGCTTCAATAACCAAAGCTGGTTCGTTGCCTTTCTTCCGTAATTTGTAAGTATTGATCGTCGAAAGCTTCCTCTTCCTCGTCGGTTTCATTGCTGTGGTCTACTTTGCTGCCTTTAATGCAAGGGTTATCAGCCTATAAGTGGTGAGAAGTGCACAAACGAGTAGACCTACAAAAACGGCTGGTGTACCAAATCGTCACCTATGACTTGAAAGTCCGCTTTCCATTATACAACTTTCCATGTATCTTAAAGAACCCAGTAATTGCGTTGTAATTGTGATGGAGCAGTCAACTATGCGCCTCGCTGAGTTCCGGATTCTGATTACACAAACATTCCTGTCTTGCATTCAATATCAAGTAGGCTTAACCAGTTCGGCTTGACATTGATACCAAACCGATCTCGTTAACGGCTGAAAAATCCGTGCACCTTTGCAACACTGACTCACCAACCAGGCTGATCGAATGACCAACAAAATAGTATATGAAATTATTGTTGTGCTCGCTTCTGTTGATGTCCCAATTACAAACGATGAGGTGACGACAAATGGTCATTCGCCGTAAGTACTGGGGCGTCAGTTATACCAAAGGCGAATTCGAAGTGGGTTGGTCGAATTGTACACTGTACATAGACCAGTAAAATACACTCAATACCAGGGGCGGAATCCAGCCCTTTGGGTACCATGATTCAGTGGCCATATTCTGAAAAATTAACAGCGGTGTGAACAAATGGAAACATCATCATCATCATCATCATAGACAGCAATACATCAGTGGTTCACACTGATGCTTGACTGCCACACAACCACGAAGAAGAAAAAAACTATATAGGAAGAAAGAAGAAAAAGAGGAGGGGAGGGGAAGTGGACCTAACTACTAAAAATAGCTACGTCTATATTCAAACATACAACATCAAGGCGCCTACACCTTGCAAACAAACAATAATAGACCTCATAAAGAGTTACAGTAATAGTCGTATGTGGTTTGACCACAGTAAAAGCGTTCTGCGAAGAGCCCAGAAGAGCGATCTATACGAAAGTCAAGCTGTGAGGTAACGGATCTTAACAAAAAAGATCGCTGTAGGGAGAATACTGCACCTCGCTGACGTTGCCCGAGTGGCAATCGCTCGGAGGCGACGGTCACCTACCGTGATGTTCAATCGAACCACAACGTTTAAGCGTTGAGATACGATTTATATTAGATGATCCGTCAACATGCAAACCACCCGGCTGATATCAAAAGTTTTGGGGGCTGCGAATTCGAGATAATGAGGGATACAACAGCCACCACTTCGGAAGCGCGGTGGATCCGTGCGATATTGAGGCTACTCTACCATCTCATGGAAATAATGCATTGCTTGGATGGCACAGACTCGTGTAAACTGTTTGGCGTACATAGTACTTGAGTGAAATGATTAGTGACTTAAGGAAATAGAATTACCCCAACCACGCGCATTTAACAAACATCGTCCAGTTATAAGGTGGGCAACGAGTTCGGCAGCACAAATCAAAATAAAACGAACTTGCAGCCAAAGTACAATCAACGAAGGCGCAAGCCGCACAAAGAATTTCGTGAAGCAGGCGAGAATAAACAACAGAGAGCGAAACAGACTCACAAGTAGGCACGAGACGATAATTTCAGGTGAAAGATTCGCTGCACAAGCCGCTTACAGACGGAGCAGCTATTTCACGACAGAGCACTGCGATAGCAACGTAAGTATTTAATCTCACTGCCATTCCACGTAAACGAGGAGATATGAAACTGTATAACCCAACTCTGAGAGTTGTCCGAAATTAGCGAGCAAGAGAGTAACTCAGCTTTATGACAGGCATAATGAGACTGCAAATATGACCAAGTTTTCATTATGTACATCAATAAGACGATCAATCACCAGTAACAATACAATCATTCAGCTGAATAGAGTCAGGTTTACCTCGGAGAAAGACATGCACAGTCAGTATCACGGAAAAATTCAGGGAGGATAGATTAAATACTGACCACGGCCAGTATACGACATGAACGAGACATACAAACTGATGGAGCTGAAGTCCAATGGACTAAGATAAATTATCCGGTCTACCATGTACAACTCAAGTTTTGTGATAAAAATTGAGTATATAACGCGCAACATCGTCATCTTTTAACAATCACACTTGAGAGTCACCAACTGCATACTATGACGCTCATCAGTATACATAACAAACCGAAGCAGATCACAGATTCCACATAGCCAACTGACAAGGACGCCTCTCGATAAAGTAAGGATTTCGAAATTGTAGATGAACTTGTTTCATCATAAATTTCAAAGACCATCTCGAATCCTGCCTACTTCGCAACCAAACATTCCAAGTGGTTCCGAAATATACGGAAAACTTTCACGCCCAGAGGTAATGGACGATGGACATCTGGCTCAAACAATCGGAGTAATGTGTGAATAACGGCTCTGGAACATGATCGGAAGCATCAAAACAGGTTTCCACTCATTATCGTGTAGAGTACACAGAACATTAAACTATCATTAAAACATTTACTGGAAATAAAGAGCAATAACTAGACGCAAAACTTAGGGGACTGATGATAATCTGTAATGAATAGTACATCAGCGAAGGCCTGCCAAGATGATGTCACTTGCAAACTGCCAACTAGAAATCGGTTGTCGGACTGTGGGTCATCCACAAGACCTTCCTGTAGAGACACGAAGCTCTCATGGGCAACAGGAAATACAGCATGGTACGTCGAAACAAACAGCCACTGAAAGTTTGGGATGAACGAAGGACTCTACTGAGCTAATTATCGTACGAAGCCCATCCAACTAAACTGAAGACTTATTAAAAAATTAATGCTACAATGGGAAACACTGTAATGATCAATGGTGGGAAGCGAGTAGCGAGACAAATTTAACTCAGGTTAAAAAAAGTGGGGGGAAGAGAACGAGGCAATTAAGTCTGCTACAGATGGAAATGCAAAACTGTTTCGCACGAACGCATAAAACGGAGTGGGAATGGAGAGACATTAGACCGACAGACGAAATCATGAATCCACTGGACGTCAATAATAAGGTTGACCGAAATAGGGATTGCCTGGATGAGGCATGAAGAAAGGCGGTGCACCGGGTGGCCCATAACCAGAACCGGCTGCCAACGGGGCGCTGTGGCCAACGCCAGCATACGGTGGATAAATATACGGGTCTTGCGATTGCCTGTAAACATCAGCAAGTGGGCCTACAGGTGTTATATCGGCTGACATCAGGTCAACGGGTTGCGATTGTCTCTGAGATTGAGAGTATGAGCCCTTTTGATGTGACTCTGGCGATCCATAGGAATGTCGTTGTGAATCCGTGAAACTTGGGCGACCACCTGCACCGCCGCCACCACCACCACCGCCACCGCCACCACCGCGTTTGCCTCGCTTCCGTCCTCTCCAGCCCTGACTCACAGGTTCCTCATCTTTAGTACTGCCAGATGGTCCACTTGACCCAGGTTCGTGATTATTATCCTTCTTCTGGTTGCCTTGAGAATAAGCACCACCGGTCGAATTGCGCTGAGCGGCCCCAGCCGAAGGCTTACCACCCGAAGATGAATCTTTCTTCTGTTGTCCATTAGACTGTTGTGCTTTCGAGTTATACGTAGAGTACCTCTCCTGTAATGAACCTAGGCTCGTTTTCGGCTCCTGGGTTTGATATTCAGACCCCCTTTGTGCTTGACCTGTTTTGTTGCGATCGTCCCCACCACCAGGTTTTTGACCAAAATTAGTCGCGGGTCGACTAAATTTATTTGGTTCTGTGTTGTACAACGGTTGACGGGACCCTGGGGTTCCTCCGGGACCCTTAAAGTAGCCCGCAGAATGATTCATGACATCAATATTTGCACTCTGCGGGGCGGGGATTGGCTGTGCCGCGGGCACCACAGACGGCATCATCATCAACGTGTCGATCGCCTGCTGGACGACTGGGTTAGGCATACCGACGCCAAATCTAGCTGCAGTTTGAGCAGTTGTCACTCCCATTGTGGGTTGGGGAGCAACCATCATATTTGAGACAGTTTGGTACGGTGCCATAGTGGTGTTCGAAGCAGACGTGATTGAAGATTGTGGATAGAGCATGTTGAGAATGCGTGACTTCAGATCCGTGGTGTTCCCACTCCTGTCGTCAGCTAAATCGAAATTTCGGCACACATACACAGAAAGGAATATGATCGTGACGAGAACACAGTGAGATAAGCACGGTAAATAACACAAGATGCCCAGATATTCACAGTGCAACTAATCAAAATATCAACCAAAGAATGGTCCAATACAAAAGCAGAAGTCGAAATTTTAACCTTTATTCCGACCGAGGAATAACTGATAATAGTTCGACCGATCCCAATAAGGACACCAGAGTGGTGTCCTATGAACCGACCTTGGAAGATCGTTCTGCAAAATAAAGGTTATCGATAACAGCGCTGGTTTGCTGACACGAGTTCTCGAGAGACTGCACCTCCACTGATAGAGCTCAACATGAATCCTTGCTCTACACGTATGAATGGCAATCCCTCTGGAGTAAAAAAGGATGCTTATCCAATTAGAGTTCGTCTTGTTTCTTCGGGAATAGCTTGAAGCGTGGTCAAGCAATCTTCTGATAATTTTTTCCAGAAACAAGCCAGTCACGATTACATACGAAGATTCTGGAGAAGGGGACCACAGGCCTCAAGAAAAGTCACTGATACATTTAGTCAGGACTACTGAAAGGAGACAAATACTGTCCAAGAGCGGTGAGGGCATAGAATCGCAAGTTATCCCACTCAGTTTTGCCGACAAGTTACAATATGACGTGCTTTTTCAAAATAGGGAGACCTGCGCTAAGCAACGGTCATTATCCAGTAGTCGACAATTCAAGCGCTTGTATGAGGATTAAGTAGTCATTAGATTCGAGGGCAGCGAATAATTCGGTTATTACGCGTTCTCGCAGATCCAACATTCAACAATCAAATTGCAGCTGCACCATTTCCATTTCAAATGAATTTAGATTTGGCACCATCCTCAAAGTGGTGACCATAAAGAATGGGTCGCCTAGCTTTTACTCGTTTTAACAAATGCGTTTCAAAAAATCTTAGACCAATCGATTCTTCGGACACTGGGCTACTATAAACCTGTCAACCGACAGAGTTGAAGCATGTGCATGAGCTGATTTTGAAATGAACAGCAGGTTTACAACATTAACGTAAACTCTGGCTCGTTTGATATGCGCTTCGTGAACTTAATTTGAGAAAACTGGCCGGCTCACTGTGAGGTCCAGTGTTTGAAAAGCATGGGGTTTGTTCAATCAATTTATATCAGTTAGGTATCGTTCAACAATAACGATACACGACTGGCATTTGGAACTTTGTGCAGCTTTTCAACAGTGGTCATATGTTTTCAATATAACGTTTGATTATAAGGGAAAATAAAACTTGGAGCAGGAAACGTACGAATTTGTATGGCGCGGGAGAACAAAATATTCATAACTTAATCTGCCAGTTGGCCATAGGCGATCAGATAAGTTGGAACAGAAGTAACAAAGAAACAATCGATTGTTCGACAATCTACTGAGCTTCCCTTTTTCAGTAAAGATGTGTCAGGCGGATAAGACCCCGAAAAGGCGAGCAGACCCACTAAATGGCCAGCAATCTGAGTGGTGTTTAACTTAACCAACTGGAAACCTGGTAGGACAATTCAATGAATGAAGACGTTCAATGTTCATTTCAGTTACATCTCAAGGCTTCCACAAAAATGTCGTGGTATTGGTCTCTAGGATTGTGATAGGGATTAACTCTAAATTAACCATAAGCATACCAACGACTCTCGGAAATAATTCCATCAAAGGGGAATCACGTACAATTACTGAACTGAGTCAATCGAGCAACAACAACAAAAAATCAAAGATAGCACAAGTTTCTAGGCAGCAATACATCAGTGGTTCACATGAACGCTCATCAGTCAGACAATCAGAGACGGAAGCTTGGAACTATTTCCACACGAACCCAACCGGAGCTGCATCGAGAAAACAGCGGGAATAATCGAAACTGGCACTCCTCTGATTGTGTTTATCGATGTCGCGCTGCCGTCTTAGGTAATAGGAATATTATACCACAAGCTGTCATAAATGAGCTAACAGGTTATGTAGTATGCTGTGGATAAGCTGAAAACCCGGTGCATTAAAAATCCACACAACAAACCTACAGTAGTACAGCCACTATTTAGCTTACCTCAATTCAGCGAGCTCACAGCTTGAAACCCTAACTGAAGTTGTTAACTGTTTCAATTCGATAAACTTATTGTGTTCAGTACTTTTCAATACACTGCGCAGCAAATGATGTGTTCAATCCGAGCCCGGAATAATTCAGAACTAGTCACGTACGGCAAATGCCACACTGGTGCGGATACTTCGAAAACTACCAACTAACCTTAGACAAATTGACAGCATGCGGTGCATGTGGTTCAGTGAATCAAAACGGTGGCATGTCATTTTGCAAGGGTTAAAATAGATCCGTTTGGTTTCAAGTAATCTGTCCAAGGCACAACTTCCTTATTCGTGTGCACCAAGATAATCGCTACAGAAGAACTTTGTTAGAGCTGAAAAGACTATTCACGTCCACCAATTGGGGGAGAGTCTCTAAACAGCCGTAAATTGTCGCTGTATCTCGGTTTTGTAAGGATTTAAATTGTACTTCAAGTCAAGACATTTTAACAACACATACCTAAAAAAGCAGTCACACGATCGATGATGGTTTCAAACCCGTGTCCCTCCCTCCAGTAGTCTTCAAATTATACGCGTCTTAGGAAACTGAAACTATGAGTTAGTAATGGTCTGTAGTACAAACTTTAACTATAAAGCAATCCACCTGTGAGAATATCAGGGCTTTGCCTGGAATTGAACCAGCGACAGGAACCGTATGTCTCTGCGTTTCACGTACTCCACCAGTCGAGTTAAGAAGCCACATCAGAAGCCTAGAAACCATATAATAGGGCTTCATTATCCAATTACCCCCACTGTGTTCGGTGCCCACCAAGTCAATCAGGGAATGTATTTCCATAGTAGGGCTACCTTGAGCATTTACCGACGCAGTTATTAAGTACTGTAATCATATTACTGGTGGACAACATGACAATGATTGGATAGTAGTTCTAATGTTGATCACCACCACATCATGAATTATCTTCGTTTTGTGTTGAACTTTTTGATCAGAAGCCCTGTGTGTTCACACGAGTCAGCAGTCTCCCCCATTCGAGAATGCAAGACGTCTGAGGTAGAGATCGAATGAACCTTAATCGTCCTTGACTCCAGTACGTTAAAACGATGGAGTAATTCGTGCGGCGACAATCCATTTCAGTAAAAAAAAATGCGTCGTCAGCTTGTCCATTTTTACTGTTTTCCCTGGGCGTTTGTACATCGGTTTTGACAACAAAAGTAACATGTGGACAAGTGGGCACGCATAACAGACGTGTGGACAACTCCAAAACGAAATGTGGTATTACGGCGAGCATGTCAAATACACACTGATTAGAGTAAACACCCATACGTCCAGTTGTTTGTTTGAGATGATCGTGAAGAATGACGATCTTAAGAAACAATGCTGCCTTCGCTTCAACAGCTTACATACACGTGCGATCAACACCACCGAAATTGAGCCCACCATTAAGACCTGTTCAACTAATCCCATTCGTATCTTCTTATTTTAACACCTTTTATAGATCGAAATGTCTTGCGCATATTTTTGTAGATCGGACAGCGTGGTACTGATAGATGGAGTTTCGATGTATGCATAGGAAGAATCCCTCCTCGTCACTTTCTAAAATCTGAAGCTCACTAATAATTAGATTGAATTATATGGATAGACCAGTTTGGTATAACTTACATGAAGATACCTCCATACGACGACCTTCAAGACGACGCTTGCGTTCCTGGACAAATGCTGCTATCTCATCAAGTTCACCAATACTCAGTATTCGAGAATCAGCCAGCATGCGTAGCAGAGTCGTCAACTGACGACTAGGTGCTAAGAAAGTATGATCATCGTCGATGGGAACAGGACTTGGTACAGTGGCCAACTGGGCCACAGGTACTGTCTTCAGAGCAGGAGAAAAGTTTTCTGATGCCAGGTAGGTCTCATATTCCTTTTGCAACAAAGTTAGAGCATCGTCCAGAGGCATGTTTCGGTGCTCTAAAGTTAAGGAAACACGATATTTGTATACACAATTAGTAAGGATAAGCACAGGTTACAAAAGCTGAAATCCAAGATAGCTCAAGTGAGCCAAGATAACTTTACCTTGCTGCGTTGGTACATAAAGGATCCGTAATGTGCAAGAGCCATGCGTCCAGTTAGTAGTTGTACAAATAATAGCAAATGGTACACGATCTCTGGTGAGGTCGGCCAGACAAGGTGTAAGGTGATCAGCAGACAAAAGAACAACTATGTGAGTACGTAGAACAGCTGACTGTTGATTGTCCGGTACACGAAGGCCCGTTGAAATGCGTTTTTCTAAGGTTTCCGCATAAGGAACCAAATCGTGTTGAACCGCGACAATTGCTATTGTGTACGGAGGTGGAGTTCGAATGGGAGCCGCGGGAGCAGGAGCCGTTTTGGCAACATCTGTCGTCGCCCCATTAAGTGGGCTGAATGGGTAAAAACGAGAAAAAAGCAACAAATAAATAATGAACAAAGACGACGAGTAAATGCGAATTCCTGCCAACTGCGATGAAACCTACACTTGCACCATTATTGAGTTGAACAACAAACGAATACATTCATGTCTTGCACGTAAATCCTTTGTAAAGGACAACACGGAAAAGTCAAGTAAAAACTTAGACACAAAGATAAAAGCGTACCGCTTGAGAACAAATCGACTGAGATGGATGGTCGTAAGATACATAACCACACCAAGTTCGTAGTCGAATGCTACTTCGGTTGGGTGAAATCGATGAACAAGTTACGATCGCAATAAGACCACTCGGCCGACTTATTACGGTAATCAGTTCTCAAATCATGTGACGTACGCAACTGAATAACACCGTCAGATACAAAGGTGGGGCCAAACCTGACAACACGTAATTCATCAGTATATGACTAATCACGTGGACGTTTCTAACTACTGTCCGAGTTGGGATAACCCCTTGCACTAATAAACAAACTATCAAACAAACGACTTACGCGGTAGCATTAGTTCCAGCTACTTCTGACAACCAGTTTAGCGGATGAACATGACGACGATCTCCACGCTGCCCCCTGAAACAAGAAGCCGACTCGAGTGTCAACGCTTGGAGGAAGAGGTGGGAAGCGGCTTTCACACAATAATGAATTTGGTAGACGTATAAGATGCTCGCAAGAGCTGATCAAAATAAACCAACAAACTGGAGACTAGTCCACAGTTTCCGACTAACCCGGGACTTAGAACCAAGTTTATCTTTGACATTTCTTAAATGTAAAAGTCATGTGCACTGAGCACTGGAAAACTGCCAGACCTCTTACAATCTTTACACTGAAAACGGTATGTGTCAAGGACTGGTCGGAAAAAAGGTTACCGACGAGAAACTTTCTGAATGTCATAGTTGTAAATGATCGAACTTAGTTTGTCCAAAAAAGCATTAACAATAAAATAAACAAATTCTCAAATTTGGTGACTGTGGTAGACCCTATAACGATATCGACGTCCAACCGTACGGCAGTGGGTACGAACTTTAGCTGCAACGATCGTTTCAACACAGGTTGAAGTAGTTACTGTATTCAGCTTACCTGTGATTTAGTACGCCACATAATACAAACGCTAGCACCCACAACAGTAATACACCGGTGGTTGATACTAATACCTCAGTTGCACACAATTACGACGGCGGCAACCCGCACTTAGAGGTAAAACAGAGGACGAGTAGTCAATGGAATGCTTTGGGCGTCAAATACACAAACATGGCGGCAAGGTGGTTATCTTCTGTTTAAGACTAGACCACGTGACGTGGACGGCATCCGCCTTCGGATGACCTGTGGTGCAAATATGAATGACGATAATACCGAAATTTATCCATCTGGCTGAACAACGCACAGAGAGATCTAACGTGCCAGGGAAAGGCTTTGTTTGATTACCCAAATCACATACCGTCGTTACCAGCACCAAAGACAGCAATTCGCCAACCATTCACATCGATGCCTAGCCAACTAAGTGTCTCAATTTATGTTGGGGCGATGTAACAGCACATTAGGCAGGACCAACGGAATCGTAATCTCATACTACGTCAGCGGAGCTCAGGACACAATAAGCCGATAAATCAACCAGACCCGGAAGGGCGGACAAAAGAAACTGTCACTGTCGAGCTCCCCGTACTATCTTTTTCAATATAACACCAAAACCCTCCTTGACTCGAGCATTCAATATGACACCAGCGGTAGGTTATACTTGTCACGTTAAACAAATGAAACTGGGCCTGTAACAAAACAGATGTTCTCGAAGTTCACTGTCAGAAAGATATACTATAACGACCATTCTCGGGTCAAACGCAAGGAAGCCTCTTTGCAGCGACTGACGCTAAAGAAACCACAGCGATCAGAACCTTCTGGTATATTGACCCGTAACTATTGCACGACGTTGCAACAATAAGTGACACCGAACAACAGGATCACCACTGTTGCTGAACAGAACAGTGATTTGTTTTAAAAATCCACAACTGTTTGAGATCCCAGTAAATGAGGCCAAATCACAATATTGCGTTTGTACCAGTCATCATACAATAGTCCGATTTATCGCCATGAGCCGTTCCCGCCCAGATACCACTGATATGCACGGTTCAAACCAGAGCAATCATCGAACACAGTGCAGAAAGCATAACATGCCAGTGCTCGTGATAACGTTGTTTTCACACTGTCATTTGCAAGACGGTACGTGCTCTAATAACAGTCCGTTGGAAAAGATTGGCGGTCAAGTCACATCTCCAAAACCAGTATAAAGGACATCCTGGATAGTTAGGTTCCACAGGCGAGCTGAGTGAACTGGTATGTCGGTCGTCGACGACCAAATCACTGCAAATGTATCGTCGTCATCGCAAAAACGAACGTTCATCACGGCCCACACAAAACACTGTTTAAGCCAGTGTAACCCGGAAGTGCCTCGTCGGCACAAACGATTCAATCGTCGAAAAATTGATAAATCTGAGTTAAAAATTTCAGCAGCCTGCAAAATCCTGGTCATTCGCAGCCAACTAGCGTCCTGAGATTAGAGCCACAGGGCGAAAAAAAAACATAACAAGCAGAGTGAACGAAAATTTTTAAAATGTTTTGAGGCGAAACCAAAACATACACAGGGCTTCTTGAACGCCTTCGCGGGGACAAATCATCTCGTCTTTTGCGACGATCAAAAGAAGCATTCCCATCATGATATCTGCTACGTGGAGATAGGTCACGATCGCGAGTACGCCCGCGATCACGTTCTCTATCTCTGAATCGTTCTCGATCAGCCTCGCGTTCACGATCTCTTTCACGCTCTCTGTCACGATCTCGACCACTCGGAGGTGGATACCGCCTGCCAGCAGCAGTAAAACGGTCGATAGGCGCGCCTGACCTACGAAGAGCACTCAGAACAGATGGTTCTATGTGCTTGATGGACACAATTGAGCCGAAAAACTGTGCACCGTCTTCGCACTGGACAGCCCCGGCAGCCTCAAGATCGGAGCCAAACTGGACCACAATGCAATCCTTGTATATGACGATTTCTAGCGGAAACGGAATGAAACAAGCACACTAGCATTAAAATGCAACAGATAAAAACTGACACTGAGTTCACTACAGATATGTATTTTAAAAACCTTGCAAGTATGCGATTTTTCGTCACAACAAAGTAATCAATAAAACTACTCACAGAAACTGAGCACATGGTATACTGATGTCGCGAGGCTGCTAATCAGAAAACTTACGGACACCCGTCCGGATCGCAGGTGAAAATGGCATAAATTCCCACACGAATGCGTTATGGATTTGTAACAATTTTTACCCGTCACAACCTGACGATGATAATTATCACGGGCATACAAGGTCATCCGTGAGGTAGATACATGCGGGCTGCCAAAACTAGGAAAGAAATGGTAGCAGTAGTCACAGATAATTACCGGAGGCAAATTAGAACGACATTCAAGAACGACGAGTACATTTGACGGCTGTGAATTTGGGCGAAACATCCAGACGTCTATACCGTATATACTTGGTGTTCCAGATTGATAAACTGCTTAAAATTAACACACCTTATGAATGTCAAAGACAACACTCATAAGTACTAAAAACCTACATAATCACAATCACTCCTGTAGCAGTCAGGGTGTAAATACAGCCGGGCAAACACTAGTGTAAAGATTACAGAATCAATTAGTGTAACTAAGCAGCGGCTTATGAAATACTAACTTACTGTTAACAGCGAGCGAAGGGATCTGCTGAAGATAGTGGTGAAGCGACCGTCGTCACTGCTAATGCGTTTGATTCGACGGTGCTGAAAATAGCCTTTTCCGTTACCCTGAATCAACTCAGACAAATCGCTCCTACCGAACGCAAATAACCACTCAATTCACCCCTAAATCCAGCTACAGCAGAATTTTGAAGTCCATCACAGAGCAACTGCTTTCTTCAACTCCGTCAACTATTTTTGCTCACTGAAGTGCTCGCCTTTTAATGCAATTTGATGGACATTAAAATCCATGTGCGGTCCGCAACAGCGTTGACACAAGCGTTCTCCTGCTCGCCTAACACAACCCAACATTGAATTCAACATCCGCAACCATAAAATTATAGCAGGTCAAAACAAAACAAAATTTTACCAACCTCCTCAATGAAGTATTGCCGCAATGTACACAAAGCAAATTTAGTGATTTCATTCGAAAATAAGTTGGCTAGATGGTGCTATGGCTGATGCCACCGTTCACTGTAACAGCGACGAAAAAAACTGCAGGAGGAAGAGATCATCAAAGGGAACGAACAAAAACTAACAGGATCAATGTTGTGGGTACAAACATGTTATTGAGTGCGACACGTTTTCGTCGCCGACTGAGTCTGTAATCAACAGAATGAGCGAGCACGGGACCTTTATTCAGCGAGAGACATCCACCCTTTCAGTTCGGAAGATGAATCGAATCCTAGAACTGTATGAACGCGTCCTTGTTTGACTGCCTCGTGGTTTCCCTACAAGTGGTACTGGAGGATAATGCTCAATGAAGTAAACGTTGAGGACATAGAAGACAATTGACCCGAATACCATACGCAATGACGAATCTCCTGTATATTTAAAATTTCGGGAAATGTGTGTCCGCGTTGCCCACATCACCACCCTCGCTTGACTTGAACTAACCGATGCTAATCAAAATGAATGTGCCCACGGCCCTGTTGCGAACAAGCCAAACTTCAACGTCACACAGCAAAATAGCAAACAGACGTTTTGGATCTTCTTATCAGCGGTAACCGGAAGCTGTTACAACGACGCAGACGAAACGGACTAACAGAGACGATTTTCGCTGATATGCCAGTGCCAAAGTTACAAGCTGACGAAACGGTACTACCAAATTATGTGAAACGATCCGGTCTTAAGCTAACCGTTTAAAATAAAGGTGGGAGTGAAAGCAGCCTAAGTGTGTGTGTGCGTTGTTTTGTTTCATGGTTCGGAGATGAGGGCTGTCCACGACAATGACCATCGTTGTTTTCACCAGTCACACACACCCCGTCCCATTGAGCGGGAGTATGACGTAGCCTAACGCGTGTTTCTTGACGCTCGGGACACGTTGCCAATTAGTTAAGTAATCAGGCAGCACAACCCAAAGTACTTGGATCACGCGCTCTGCATGCCAGCTGATCGTCCGCGCACCACACGTTATTCAGTGAGATGATCAACAGTTGACGAAAACCGTGCGGTGGTCGGGCAACGACGTGACCACGAAACATGACGACTCCGAGTGTTGTATTGAGTAAAGTAGGCAGGTTTCGCCTGCCCGGTTGTGGTCTACGTGAACATTCAGATCGCTAGTTGAAAATGCTATCAGAGACGAGCAACCTGAGGCAGTCGATAGTGTTGTTGTATTCATGCCTCTTCCTTGTTTTACACACTGTTGCAGTGTTGTCGGGTTTCGCGAGTTGTCTCGTGGATGTTGTTATGGGAAGGTCTGTAAATCGGTGCCTTCTGTTGAGGCCCAGGTCCATTAGTAATTAGCGAGGGACGAAGGAAAACAACATCGATGCCATTTTTACGCCAGTGAGATGTGCCGGAAAGAAACCTCAAGCAGAGATGGCGTGAAGCATCCTGCGCATCTTCCAGTGTCGTGCATTACAAAGTTGTAGTGAAAGTGGGAGAGCGGACAGTTACAGCAGGAAATGAAGGACGAATGAACCAACAATATCAGAGAAAAATTCCTGCAAACGAGGTCAGATTAAAGTTTCCCATTCATGGCAAGTAACCGGAACTCAGGAATTTTTCCAACGTACTATGGCTCATACCTGACAAAAAATACATTTGAGTAGGACAACTGCGTTGGTACGTGTTTTACTGTTGGCAAAACCCGCGGGTGAAATGCGACATGGTGGCTCTAAGGTCGTTTTGCCTTCGTATGAGTCACCACCGACATAGACAGCAATACATCAGTGGTTCACACTGATGCTTAACTGCCACACAACCACGAAGGGAAAAAAAACCTATATAGAAAGAGAGAAAAGAAAGGGGACCTAACTACTAAAAATAGCTACGTCTATATTCAAACATACAACATCAAGGCGCCTACACCTTGCAAACAAACAACCGAGCTGTAAGTGAAAGTAAGATGTCATCGTATGAGTGTCTATAGTGAGAAAATACAAGCATTTAACAGAACTATTTCGGTGGCTGAAGCACTGCTGTTCCTGATTAAGGAAGAAGGGGATTAACAAAGGTACCTTCGGAACAAATATTTTGTTCCCCCAGAAGTTGATCGTGAAGATCGAAAAATCTATACCTATTCAAAAGCACGCCGTAGCTTTCAAGTCTATTACTGAGCAGCGGTAACCAGCACCAGAACGAACATTCTTACTTAGTGTTCTCGAGTTACGCAAGCCCCTCGTTGTCAAATAGGTCATTGACTTAAAGATGACCCCCAAGGAAACCCTATTTTTTTTTACTTCGTACATCAGACAAGGGTCTCAAGTCAACCCCCTGCCACAGCATGAGTGAATGGAAAGTAGCACAATTCGTCGTTCTTAATGGTGATATTAGTCAGCCACTGTTCACTTTCCGCCCCAGTTCGTTACTCAAATTTTTTGTCCTTATTTCGTCTGCACTTCCCGACAGGCAGGTTGACGAACTAGTTTGGCGAGTATTGTCATGTCTGGAACATGGTGTGTTTTGTGTCCCCGAAATTGGAATCAACAACTGCAAAATACTTAGTCCATTGCGATCGCTGTTTGATGATTAGCAATGCCAGCACTTCTACGTTAGGGTCCAGGATGACGTTGAAATTGGATCGGTAGATTAAGCAGGAGTGCGCATCGAATTTACAGACTTAGTAATGCTTGCTCAGCCCGGTTTCAGTGAGAAAAAATAAATTGAGCTGTCAGAATTAGATCGATCGACCTGTCAACACAGGTCACGAAAGCGTACGATCCCAACGGGCAGAGGCCACCAAGAATGCGTCCAATGACGAAATATATCAAACACTCAGACGTCGCACTAGTGGGCGATCGGAAGATATCATTTGGCAGCGAATCCTACGAGAGCAAACGCTGGAAGGTATGCATGATATTCGCGTACAGCACATCAACAATCGTGAGAGACGACGGCAAGTGGACACCTCACGGTCTCTGCAGTCCAACGCCTGGAGAAAACCTAGGCCAAACGGCAATTGTCCTATGAATACTAAACTGTCAGTTACACGTGATGTATCCGAGCATTTCGGTGTCATCTGCACTCAAATCATGATGTGTGTGAATAAACTATCATTTGAGCGGAGGTATGAGGATAAACCAACAAGAGGCAAAGGCGAACAGACCGACAAAATTAAGTCAAACGAGGCAGCCTAATGTACGCTGCGAACAAACTGCCCGAGTGAGATAAATGTCGGTTGGACAGAACGTGTAAATAATACTGCGGAGAGACAAATAGTCAGAGCCGAGCGCCAAATCCCACTGAAGTAATGACGACAAGAGGTGCGGACACAAATTGGTTCTCAGGAAGCAAACTGCACAGAAAAAGGCTGTAGTCTATCGCAGGAATGCGCTTCCGCGTTCCCAGGATCGGACTGGACACAAGTGGAGAATAGGTGGCAGCTGAAACAGCCGTGTCCTGATGTTTCCATGGATTACTGAAGCCATAAAGCTTACATGAGAACGATTATTCTCAAGGAACCAATGAGAGACAGTAGCCAGTTGTGCGAACATGCTAAGTGTATTGTTCGGCCGACAACCACGCGAAGCACATCGGAGAAGTATACACAGAGGGGCAAGAAACACTTAAGCATGCAGTCCACAGGTTAGCAAACCAACGATTAACATAAGGGAACTTTAAATCATGGGCTAATCAAGAATATAACTGACCTAATATATTTCCGTACTTCTTCAGCCAATTGTGGACATCACTGGTCGCAACGGTACGCCGGGGAAGGTTCTCTATGATGACCTTGCCAGCTACGAGATTCTCCTCATCGGGCGAGCGACTAGTCCTCTTCATCCTTGCCAAACACAGATGGCCGACAATTCGGTGAGCAGTGAATTAAAACAAAACAAAATACCCTATTACGAGCCTCGAAGAACGAGCCGAGTAGAGTTAGATGACAGCTAATATCATTTTCCGTGAAAGTTCATTGTATCTGCATTGGCGTTTTTCTACATTTAGTGCGGTTACTTCGAAATGTTACGTTGTAACGAGACCGTACTTTGACATTCTGTTTGATTGTTAGTTCAGTTCATTTCATTCCAGTTCATTCAGATTCACAGGATTTGAGGCTGGCAGCCGGTTTAAGTCCAGCTCCCTGAACCATCTGGCTACGAAGAGCTTACCCTCTCCGCGATTTCAGCTACCTGGCCGGCGAAACCTCTCAAATTACCTTGGTAATATCTAAAAATCATCCGATAATTTGACCAAGTAGTTTCAGTGTTGATGACCCGAAAGTGCCCTAAAAATTACCCTCTGGGTGATTCGCCCCAAAAGTACCCATTGTTTATGCTTCAATTTTTCCATTTTGTCACGGAAATACAAAGAAACTA
>LOND01002205.1:16054-26973 GCA_014220965.1 Paragonimus kellicotti | reverse complement strand
GCCAAAACTACTTCATTAGTAATACAATTTCAATGCTCAACAGTGGCGTTGGTGGATTCCAGCGTGAACTGTTCGAGAAATCCTGCCAGGGCAGTCGGTCCACTGGATCATTTGGTGGATTCCATATGAGATAGTGGGACGGGTGGGTAACCGAGTCCAAATGTGAAATTTCCGAGCTTCTGGCGTGGCTTCGTAGCTCAGCTGGTAGAGCGCTTGCCGCGTTCAGGCATGGTGTTTCTGTCGCTGGTTCGAATCCAGCCGAAGTTCTGTATACGATCACTGATTCTGCAGCGAATTACAGGTGGTCTCATACACTGATCACAACTGAAAGGCAAGATTATTTTGGGGAGCCATAGGTATTGGATTGCTTTATCAGTAATGAATCTTTTTACAAACCGTCTTACAGAAAAATCTGTTCCATTTGACGTATTTCACCATTTAAAGTTATGTTAATGAAAATCCGTTTTATCCTCATCAGAAAGTTTACGTACGAGTGTTATTTTTCTGCATTCGGGGTGAACTGTTCAAGGAGCCAATATCCGGCTGATAACAGTCTTGATGACCGTACTTCATTCAATTTGTTTCCTATGGAAAACAGTTGGCAATTAACTTGAACCTGGGAGATGCAAAATACGTTTGGGAATATTCACTTCATGTTGTATAGTGACTTATTGTCTAGGTTTAATCATTTGTGATCAGGTGGACAGCAGTAAGATACCGTGTTGTGGACACTGAGCTGCTGATGTGTCCGTCTTTCGCTACAGTAATTTTATCGGAAGTAAATAGGTGGTTTGGCGAACAGTCTTTTTTCAGTTGTTCATCAGCTGACCAATTACATAACATTTTATATCATCACGTTGTCAAGCGAGACAAAATCAAAAGCAATCAGCCACACAATTACGTCATGCAGTTGTGAATTGGAGGGCAATTAGGATGAAAAAATTGATCATCGGAGTTGTCGAATCGCTTGATAACCATGATGATGGTAATTGGCCCGATGATGAATAACCGAAAACAGACTGTTCGCCAAAACACCTTTTTACTTCTAATGAACTCATGGGGCTATTCGAATCGTCGGTACTTTTGTTACCATGGTTTCGACTAAGGCTCGATAAACTTTTGTGGAATGTGTTCTTATTCGAAAATGCAGAAATACAATTAATCAAAACTTAACATCCATTATCAACTGCTTTATTGTCAGTAATTATATTAAGCATTAACTGTAGATGGAAATAATGTTTAAGAAGGTCAAGTTCACGTAAATTTTTTTTAGTTCAGACAGTTTACCAATTCAAAGTTGAGCTTACCACCTGTTCATGTGCCCGTCTACATTCAAGCACGATACGTTGTGGAAGGTTTTCCCAACCAAGTTGTCGAAGTTCACGTATCATTTTCCTCGCTTCCTCCAACTCCTAGGTGACCATGAAATTCCAGTAAAACGTGCAAAGGGAATTAAAAAATGTTTCAGTTCAGTTTCAGTCAGTGACGGTGCCTTCAGTAGGTTCTTATGTCCAACAAGTTAAACGTTATTATGAGCCATCTTGTTTATTTTCTTTTATCATATAATATTTTCTTCAGTTATTGTTTGTAATTTTCTGCTGATTATGTGTATGTCATGTTTCCATCCTTTAGTGATCATTCACATGGCATGTCCAAATGTTCCTGAAAAACGAATCTTAACCTGTTGGTCATAATTGCTTTTTGGCAATGTCATTCATTTCTTAATGGTCATTCCGCCGTCCAGGCAGCCAGTATGCATGATCAGTCATCTTCGTGAGTTGTAAAAAAAATTAACTAAGCAGATTGTCTCCTAAATCACATTACTGTGCCTTTTTTGAGACGTTACATTACGTTAATCCATATCAGAAACGAAGATGACAATCGCTAAAAGTACATGTTTTTGTTTAATCGTAATAATGTCATTCAGTAATATGTGATTCATTTCTTAAGATTAAGCGACGGTTGAAATAGCCAGTTTAGATCATTTTGTCTAGCAACTGGTTTGCTGCATTTTCAACTAGCTCGACTTCATCCAACAAAACGTTCACATCTGTTCTTATAATGCAGTTCACATCTGATTCCCTGTTAATGAAACAGACCGTTGCAAAACTCACAAACAGAAACTCAGAATCAATGCCGTTACTCTCTCGCATCACTCTGATTCAATGTGAAAATTACTAAAACGAGTTAACGGTGTCAGTGAGGACTGAATCGAAGCTGAAAAGTACATTTCAGATTGTGTAGGCTGTGCTTATGCTTTTCTGCTCAATTTCCCTACACGAAAGCATCTGTCAGTAAGATTGCTGCTGAACCTGACAGAATTCCACAAAGGTGCAAAATGATAAAGTAATATTAATGTTCACAGAAAGAAAACTAAGCATAGAACGATATCGGCTTATCAAGAGAGACTGTAATCAGCTTTGTGGACAAGCGCTCACCAGTGAGTGCGACACAGTGTCATATCACAGAGGGCTTTAAATCGGCTGTGTGGATGTTGGCGAACTAAACAACCAGGTAGACAGCAATTAAAAAGCTTGCTCAACGGGAAAATCAGGACTTTGGTAAGCCGTGACAACGCCATCGCTTGGCCGTAGTGCGGTTGCCTCCAACCATCAACAGTCACAATGAACAAAGCGCTTTATGTTAAACACTCTGGGGGCATACGAAGCACAGCGTACTCAGTCAGCGGAGATTGTACATTTTCACTACCTTGGCTATCAGTCGGGTACTTGTACACTTCCAGAATATGCGACGGTGTACTATAGCGTTGCTCTCTCAATTAGTCCATTTGAAAGCGCTTACTGGCAGATACAGCGGCGTTTGATTACCGAGAGCTTTTAAGCACCTTTCACTCGAATTGGTGAAATCTCCGGTCAGCAAAGTAAAGCTACGCGCATAAACTGTACACCGATTGATATAATGTTTTTTTTGCGTTTTCTTACACTGCACGAAAAGAACTGCTAAACTGTCATATAGATACTCAAAGTTGTTCCCTCTAATTCGATGCACACATGGCCAATGGTCAACTGTGTAGTAGTATCTGCTGCGTACATGCAGTTCTTGAGTTCGAATCACAATCCAGTCGACTATGACCCGGGATTTCAAACATGGAAGGATTCGGTTACGATCTTTCTTACTTGGTTTGATAATCACCGCAGAAACAAATTTAGTTGACTGCCAATTTCCAATGTTCTCCCGGTCTATTGGTGAAAAACTGATTGTGAAATGAATGTTGCCTATCCTTCCAGGGTCACATTAGTATACAAAACCGACAGTTAACCATTAATTAGAAGATTTCCACTATAACACGGTTTGATTCCGAAGTTCACTTACTGCTGAAACCAAATTGAAATTCAGCTTCAGATTCTCGAAAACCACTTGATCTCTGGCCACCAACTGAGACTCTTTTATAGTCTGATCCAAATGGTAATGGCTAACACGCACAATTCGATGCTCTTCTTGAAGTCTGTGAAGTTGCAACGTGACATCCAATAGTTTGCTCTCCAAATACATGATCTTTTCTTGTAATGGGAAATAATTCTTTTCCTAAACGCACATTAGTCTACTAGAACGGTTGCAGTTAACTTACGTTTGCGTCACAAATACCGGCAACGACCAAATCAAACGGTTCTTTTGGGTTGTAATCCTGAGGCTGTGAAATAAGTTTGTTCAATGTTAGGTAGCTTTAATGATGAGAATCGAACGCGACACAGTAAAATATAGACTTGTCATACATCTTTTCGCCAGACATGAACAAAAATAAGTCGTCTTGTTTTAGGATGTTCGAGTTGAAACCTGTACAAAGAAATTGGTTACGTCTTCTTCTGTAACTAGGTTGTATAGAAGTTAATAAATTGCCAGGTTTACCACCGAAAATTTCTTATCTAGGGAAAATCATTTTCTAGAATACTGCTACTCACCGAGTTAAAAGCAACAATAAATTGGTCCTTAAGGTTAGGTAAATAACTTTTGTCGTGCGACAAACTCCAGAGCAATAGTTCACACACTCTGAACACATGCGGCAATGTAGCCAGGTGATACAGAAATACAGACGTAGCTATTTTTAGTAGTTAGGTCCACTTCCCCTCCCTCCTCTTTTTCTTCTTTCTTCCTATATAGGTTTTTTTCTTCGTGGTTGTGTGGCAGTTAAGCATCAGTGTGAACCACTGATGTATTGCTGTCTATGATGATGATGATGATGATGATGATGATGATGATGATGATGATGATGATGATGATGATGATGATGATGATGATGAGAAAACAGACACAGCAAAAGACGTACAGTGGCATGACCATTGTGTAGCTGATAAATTGGCACTTGTCTTCGTTGCCACTTCATGATGAGCTACCAGAACAACTGAAGTGTCGGTACAAACTGCCTTATAAATATAGAGTCAATATGCCTAATTGTTAACATCTCAACAACTTGTAAGACGCGTTTTCTTTTTCCTGAGTAGAGGATCATTCAATGCGCTAGCGACGTCCACCATATGACCCTTCTGGAACACGTGTCAAGGGATTGAGGTTTTGACCCCGTTAGAACTCATGAAGATAATTAGCTGCTTCGACTACAGTTAGCAATTTTCATCGAACTTGAAAGTTCATATCTGGGAGTCTATATTTATATGCGATATGTTTCACCAGATATCCCTATACCGATTATTACCGACAGATCGCGTATAACGAGTCTTCATTTTCTGTGAGAAAATATTGCCGTTTTCAGGTAACTAATGTTCGTTCGGCTTCTAACGTGTTCGGTGTCTACTGCAGGAATTCGAGAGGCTCGACGGATCGAAATCATGTGTTCAATTCAGGACTGTCCTTGACCTCTGAGATGTGTACAACCAGACAGTATTTACTTTCGCGTGACACGGGACAAACAACATTCTATAGCTCGAAACTTAAAAGGGTATTAGTTATACAAACACCATAGGCCAACTGATGTGACATTCGAACTTGTTGACATTGCTGTTGTAAGCTTGATGAAAGGGTTAACTGTGATTGTAGTTCACATTTCTCGAGAATATTGATTGTTTTAAAATTCCTGGCTAGCACTAGGTTGTATAACACTGGGTTAGTTTTTATTGCATGATAAATATTAAATAGCAATTTGTTCTTAAAAGATTTACAGTATTGGACAGTGTTTCCACCCTTAGTCTTAAAATTCGTTGTAGTAATTGGTTATCTCATAATTTTAGCTGGGAATGTGCCTAATTAAACGACTCGTCAAACTTTACCATCAAGATTGCTTAACGCAATAGATTCTAACCGTTTCAGACCAATGTATAATGGTATGCGCTAAGTTATCTAACAGTGTGATACACTTTCCCATACTTACATCCAGATCATTCTTTCCCAGTCGGCGATTCACTTCCGTTGACTTTAATGGTAAGCTGTGACCAGAATAAGAGAAAAACGATTAGATAGAATTTGGCTTACGCTTGTTGAGGTATGTACATCACTTGGGCGCAGTATCTCACCACCCAATGATCGGAATGGCACTCCATTTCTCAGGTCATCACTCGAGTGCTTGGCAGTCAGGCTGGATGGAGAGGATCCCCCGTTATACATCTGTTGACAAAAATGCAGTGAAGACAGTTACAGCACGTCGTCGATGATAAACTTAAGGCATGATTCGGTTTGAAACTGAAACACCTCCAAAGCAAGTTACGACAGTCTGCTGGGCAGTCAAAATGCTGTCCGAACAATGAGTAGACAAGCCTTAGTTCGCAGTGAAAAGCAGAATAGTATCCCAGTTACCAGTACTGCGAAGCCAACTGAAGCGTTCTATATGAATCGGTAGATGAGATGAGTTGTTCATCAATAATAAGGATCGAGTGATTCAGTAACTGTTTACGAAATGAGTTGACAACGCTTGAATAAACCTCAGCAGGCAAAAGGAAACAAACTTAAGTAGATAGGAGTAGGGGAAAGTGGCAATGCACAGAAAAATTTGGTGAGAAACTGCCTCATCAAACAACTTGTTGCGAACTAATGGAACATAAGCTTTAAGTTATCTTGTACATGACTTCCATTATTTCCTCCATTTAACTATTGCTTTCTTTCTACAATGATGAAATCGGTTGCACCCTCCCCTCAATTTGGTGGCGTCAAGTGAAATCCGCAAAATGAACAACGACATAGACCGCTTTGATGAGAGTTAACGAAACTTTACGAACAGACCTGACCAGGAAAAATCCAGATTTTGGTTAGATTACCAACCAACGACGGGAACAACATGTCCAGACACGACAGCTGTCATATGGAATTCATTAGATTATTCAGGAAAGTGACTGTCTAAACAATACTGCTCTGATCGGTTTACACTGGAGTTCTTTAACGTCACCGATAAGCACCAATAAGACTTTACATTAAAACCCACTTAAGATAATGTTCGGTTTCCAAAATTCTACTGTTGGTGTGGAGTACATTGGACTTCATTATTTAGGGACCCGGATATGACAACTCTGGGTTTCGGTTGGGTTTGGATCAGGGGGAAAAACTACATGTCTTCACGCAGCATGCAATCTACCAGCGGAGCTACGTCGGATACAGAGAGCCCAAATCGCTCGTCTGATGCCTCAATAAAAACATGCGGTCCTGGCTGTTGGTTTTCCTTTAACCGAAACCCGATTTCTGTGTATTTGTTTTTGTGTGTCGAATTATCGAATCTAGCAAGGTACTCATTATCACGCCACAGTGAACTGTAATTCGTGACAACATGTTCAGTTGGATAACTAGGCAGGAGTGAGTTGAGTAATGTGGAATCCCCTGGCCAAAGAAGGCCGTTTTGACAGTTTTCTAAGTTGCACAACCAATTGCTGTCGATGTTTAAACGTAAAACTGTCGGCTATATACTAATATAAAAGCTGCTCGGCTTAAATTGAGCACCATTCACGTTCAACTGAAGATTTTGCAGTTAGACAGGTTTCTTAGCCAGCCCTATTTGAAAAGAAGCAATAGATTCTAGTTTCGCCTTTGTTAAAGCTTGTCTGGTGTGTATATCACTCCCTTGCTATTAGAATGTAAGCAACGGGCCCACGGAAACCAATGAGAATCGTGTTGACTATCGCACTCATAAGTTACCGTTTGAAAAAATCGAGTTATCATAGCCAAAAGCTGAACGACATTAGCTCATCTGTAATAAAAGTGCGAGTTGTTTGACGAACACGATGAAATGGACAACGCTTTTTTAAAAAGTTTAGTCGATAACTTCCTCGTGACAAGGTAAACTTATTCACAGTTGCAAATATGTTGAGAAAACCGATTTCAATTCTAAGGATTTTTAATTCTTCCTTAATTCTTGCTCGAGCACCGCAACGTAAGTTGAAGAACGCAACAAACCAAGGTTGTAATATTGATTACTACTTAGGTGCCACAAAATGTTCAAGAAATGCCAGCAAAAATCGACGCCACGTTGACGTCAAATGTATTTTATCACGTACTTGTGGTGAAGTTCTGGAAGAAATGGATGTCAATCTTTTGGGTGAAGAGCTTCCGGAGGGCCATTGTGCTCCCATCTGGAGATGTGATAGACAAAAAAAAAAGAATTTTGTGAGTTTCCGCAGTATGTGTGGACACCAGATGAAGTTGTTATATTTTGGCACATAGTTCCGTGCCATTAAAGTTATAATTGTCAGTTGGCAACGTAAGATTGAGGTGTTATGGATGGATTCCTCGTAAAATGTTGAATTCGAGTGTAAAATACAACACTGAGGTAAACATTCTATAGGTTTCAAGAAACAATCCCAACAGAGATTTCATACTGAGGAACGCGAAGTTTTATGATTGTACTAACAGTCATTACCGTGTAAGTAGCTGTCATAGTTCAGTACAATCGTTAGGATGACGGATTAGTTAACAGCTATAATTTTGAGATCATCTAAACAGGAGAACAAAGATATGCACTGATTGACAAGTACGCGTTAGAATAGCAAGTACTACAAAACCTAACAAAGTAAATTGATTTATCTTTCGTGCGCTTAATGAGAAATAAGATTATTAGAAATATAACATCGATCAACAGTCTTTGTAACCTCCTCTTCTCCCCGAACAGCTCAGACAACCACTGTCAACATTCGTGTCACTGAACTCTATTAGCCATCTACTGCTTGCAATCAGATGCCAAGCTGACTAGACCGTCATGACCAATATCAACTTTGAGTCGTAATCATGAGTATTCTGATTCAGCCTGCCGCTGTTTTCGACAGATAGGTCATGAGGATCCTGGTCCAGAAAACGAACATGATCTTTCAACAGGGTCCCCAGAACGCCGTAATGAAAATATCGTCACAGCCGCATCCTCTTTTCAGTAGCCAACTAGCATTATTAGCATGCCGAAATTTTATAATATCATGGCTCCCACTTCTGTAGCAAAACAACAGCGTCCATGAATTTAAACCATCCTGGGTAATTTAACGTCATTGCATTCCTCCATTTGATAATCACTGATAATCCAGTGAGGTCAGCCAACCATTTGCACCTGGTCGATGTGTCAAATGGAATTTACAGATCCGTCTAGTCCGCTTAGCAACTAGAAGGTTCTGGAGGAAAAACCTGTTTCGGAAACTCTTTCTGCCACTGTTGACGTTACTGGCAACCTGACATTATTCTAATGTTTTTGATAAGAGGTGGCTGAAGAGAACCTTTCCATTGCCTAAGAAATGGTATTTGCAATGAAACGTCGTCAATAAGCTCATTCCTTAGCATTCACCTCCATTATCTATCGAGAATGATGACAGATCATTTTTCGTAAAAAGCCGGTCAGATCACTGTTACTTGTTGTGATCCGTTCTTCAGTTATCACCCTCAGTTATGGTTTATCTTAAAGAAGGAATCGTAGACGCTTTTCTGCAAAAAAATAAGTGCAGTCGGTAGCAAAAAAGGAAAAGTGTAGAGGAAAGCTTTTCGAAGAAGATAAAATCGACGTTAAGCAATTAACGTGTTATTTCAGCAATAGTAGTGAATGTATGTGGCGGCGTTTTCGTCAGGACATGCAGCGGAAGAATTCTTAGGAAACGTATCTTCTTTCGAGACACCAGCAGGTCAGCGTGGTTAATGTTAAGGGATTGGATTGGACAAACGCATCGATACGAAGTCAACCAGTGATTCGCAGAAGGATACGGCCAATCAGTGTCGACAACGCGAACAGACTGGTATGTCCGCACGGGGACCAATCAGGATGGCACGCTGCTCCAGCATCGGATTTTGTTATAACGAGCATCGGAGTAAAACAAGTTGTTTAAGTGCGTCACGCATTAAAACAAACGAGCTACAAGCGGAGTTAAGCCAACCAATAAGAAAGCTCAAGCGTCAGTACCAATCGTGATTCTTCATTTTACTGATGCGTCTTGTCTATAAAATAACCAATAGAAACTCAATAAACTGAGATTTGCTTTGTGCCACGTGGACTGACTTTTGCTCTCGTTCCGGAAGGTAGCGATTTTTTAACAGTTAAGGCCTCAGCTTTGCAACAGGAACTCCCTATGCATATCAAGTCATCTGCCAGGCAGGAGCCAGTCACTTCCATTTTCTCTGCAAAGTGGAATTTTCCGTCGGCAGAATTATGTGGATGTATGACCAAAGAACTCATTAACCTCAGAAATTCCAACCGGTTCAGTGATGCTTGTCGCTGAAGACAACATGAGAGACTGGGTGCGAACAACAGGCGCAGAGGTGGTGAGGAAGTGAAGGTTGACTTCAGTCTTGTCAGCGGAGGCTGCCTGAATTCACTGGCCACCCAATATACTTCCACCATTAGCAGGTGTTACAAGCACATAGCACATCAGGTGTGATCTAGCAAGCCCGATGAGTGTGACCTAAGCTTTTGGTTGATGGTAGAAATCTGAATGTTCAACCTAGTCATTCCACACATTCCAGGACCAAGTCCTTAAAACCCACATTGAGGTTGGGTATCCCAGAGATCGCTGTGGAAAAGATGCCTTCCGGATAGAGAAACCAAATGGGTTAATCGTGAATTGCCAATCAGAAGCGCACCACTTCCGCTGCCTTGCTGAGTTTGTCGATCCAGGCCGCTTGATTCTCTTCATTACCGTGGGCTGAATAGGTGCAGTAGCATTATTCTGCTTTATGATGGGATCAAAGGAATATCTCGTGACCATGCCTTAATTGGCTGGAGCACTGATTGGATAACAGTGTCTCTAGTTTTGATTTACGGAAGTGGATGTATTGTTGTTCAAAATGAAAATAAAACGAACTGCTGGTTTGAATGTATCTGGTTTACTTGTTTGGCGAAGTCAGATTCATTGCCGAATGAACTGGAAGTTTATAGTGCTGGTTGTTCTGATCGTGTTATGATAAACCGCATTAAAATGTTTCAAGTATGTAATGGCTGCCAAATGTTGTCTCACTGGTACGGCTTTAATGGCAGCTAGATAATTGTATGTAGTGTCCACCGAAGTTGGAGTTACCAACTGGTGAACTCTTCATTTTTCTACCTGAACAGTTTGCCCAGATACGTTACCGTGTCATAGGGATTTTTACCTGGGTTGAACTGAATGGATTTTTCAACAAGTACTTTTGAATCGTGCTTATGATCGCAGGCATGTAAACGTTATACAACATTTTCGGGTTAGAGGTGGCTAAGAATTTTTATATACATCGGTGTTGGGAGGTTTAAAAGGAAAAGGCTAGTTTAAAATTGTTTTAATCTCAGGGGATCAACAACAGAATGATCATAAAAGAAAAACCAAGAGAGAGAGAGTGAACGATTTGGAAGCCCACTTATCTTCTGTCAAACACACAATAATCACCATGCAAAATGCAGCGGACGAAAGCTGAGAGTTGAGAACATCTTCATTCTTACGCAATAATTCCCTTGTTTCCGTTCAAGTAGTTGGTTTGGCGTCCCGGATATATATATATATATATATATATGAAGTAGTTAAAAGGACATA